>JBBPJP010000173.1:0-42007 GCA_038088775.1 Boletus barrowsii
TTGAACCGCATGGGGTAAAATTGAAGTACCTTGTTTGCATCATCGAGAGCCTCTTTCCACGATCCGGTTGCTAATCGTGCTTTGCTTCGTTTGATGAGGATCGCTTTCGGCGAGGAAAGGATCAGGGACAATGCGGTAGAATAATGGGAGACGGCCTCATCGTATTGCTGGGCACCCACTGCTGAATCTCCGAGATGCTCCAGTTTCTTTAAGGAACGTTGCCCGAACACTGACAAAAAATGTCAAATAAGCAAATACACTGTACGGGTTGGTACTGCGGCTGCTTACAATGAACCCATTCCAGATGCTCGCCATGCCCTCTCAATCGACTCTTCAATTCAAGGAAACACCCGGCTGCATCGTTGGTGCGACCCGCTGCATCCAAGGCTTCACAAAGTCGCTGTCGAATCCTGATGTCGAGATTATCGAATGTCCATCCGGTTATCTGTCAGGGCTGGTGAGTGGTTTTTGATACGTCGAAATACATCCAAAACATACCAATGATATCGAAAAGAGGGGAAGCCCAATATGGTCTCGTATTTGGGCTCGAGCACGCTCAAACGACTGTATCGCACCATCGATGTCACCGCACTCCATCTGCGAGTTTCCAAGGAGAAGGTACATGTACGCCTTCTGAAACTGTTAGTGACGACATTCGCCGCGTGGTGTGATGTGCACGTGCCTGAACTACGTAACATGTGGAGTCGAAGGAAACCGTAGCAATAAGGTCGTTTACGCGTGATATCGCATCGAGATGTTCCCCGGCCATGAATACGATAATAGCCTAAGAGATGTGAGTGGTCGAACGGTAAGCGGACGTTGAAGACACAGACCTTGGTAAGAAGGAGAAACGTAACATGGGATGAATGGAAGTGCTCGAACGCAATGTCGCAAGCCCGATAGGCCTTGTCCTTTTCCCCTTTGCCGACATGGGCTGTACTTTTTGCAAGAAAGGCGATGATGGACGGTTGAATATCAAGGGCCTTGGTATAAACCGACGTTAGCGACAATGGATGAGAACAGAAGAATAAGCACCTTTTCGGCATCCTCGAGGGCTGCGTCCCACCTTCGGAGACGAGCACACACGAGAGCTCGACTGGCGAATAGGCGATAAGTTGGATTATGAGACTTGGAGATCGCTACAGTCAATAGGGCCTCTGCATCTTCAAGCCGATCGTGCTTCCATGAGTCCAAGACAGCGTCGTCGATCGGAATGTCAGGTTCTTGGAGAGTGTGGTGTGGGCGAGTTAATGGAACTGACGTGTCCGATGTGGCATCATCGACCCGGATGTCGGGTTCCTGGAGAGTGGGGTGTGGAATTGACTGCCATGCGGAACAGTGATTGGAACCAGAAAACAGAATCCAATGAGACGAGACTTACGATGGTATGAGATACACGTATGATGCTGATTTTCCCGTCGTTGCCACCAAATATGAGAGATTGGTCGTCGGGAGAGAATGCGATGGAGCGTATGTGGGGATGTTGAATGAGACCGAGTTGGGCGTGCGTCGACGTGTCCCAGAACGTGGTAGTACTCTTTGTAGAGTAAGCAATGAATTTCCCATGCTTAGGCAGGGCGATGCACGAGAAGTCGTAGCTGTCAGGGACAGGCCATTCTGCGACTGCTGATCCGGTGGCTGCATCGAATCGCTTGATTGTATTATTGGATACGGCAAAGAGGTGGTTGTTGAACCAGACGAGACCAGCGTTGTAGTAGGGGGCTAAAGTTCCTACCTCGATGTCGACGAGCGAGCGGTAATCGTTGCTGTCCCAGACTTTAACGGATTTCAGAGTGGCTGTCGCGATGCGATCCCCGGTCGGTGAGTATTTCGCTGCGCTCGTGTACTTGTGGTTGAGTGTTTGTACTTGCTCCTTGGATGCGACGTCCCAAACGGTGACTCTGCCATAGTACGACGCTGAGACGAGTCTCTTTGAGTCGGGCGAGAAATCGATGGCACGGATGTGGCTGATATTCTTGTGTTTGAAGACTTGCTTGAATGTCTTTGCGTCCCAGATGGAGAGGGCGTCCCCGTATGTCCATGTCCCCGTTGCGATCCACTCACTCGACACAGCGAGACAATAACACCGGCTTCCTGTGCTCAGCGTTGCCACTTGTTTCCCGTCCTCTACTCGCCACACTCGAGCATCTCTGTCATGGCCGCTCACCACATACTTACCGTTCGTTGAGAATGCCACTGCCACTAACTCATCACCTGTATCGATTTCGATCGGCGGCTGGGGATGATCTGGTCTAACGCTCAGCATACGGCAACACCAGTTTACCAAGACGCACCAATCATCGTAAACGACGGCGTCATCAGCGGTTCGAGTGGTTGCCAGTTGTCCTTTTTCGCACCATACTTATACGCATTTTCCTTTAATCTGCGATATAGATCAGTGCCCACGCCATAATTGCCTCGTGTTTTCGGCACTTTTGCTGGGCTGAGTTTTCACAGCCGTGAATTCATAAAGATGGCATGGCACTCAACCGTGTTCGGCATGCATGTCGTGCCCTTCCTGCCCCGTTTGCGAGCAAGTTATTACCAATAAGTCAGTCTATCTCTACGCATTTCTCCCAGACATACCAGACATGTAGCCATCAACCACCACATTCGCGCATGACTATCTATTTTTCTCCACTTGTACATCCGCGTAGATGATAAACCTGATCTCCTACAAGGCCATCTCCGTTCGCTGAGAATGCCACGACCCATACTTCCCTGCCAGTGTCAACTTTGATGGGCAAGGAGCGCTCTTACCCAATGGTCAGCACTGAGCCGGCTCCATCTTGTTATTATGCACCAGTTGTCGACGATGATGGAGTCACCAGTATCATCTAGCCTGACAATGACAAGGATGAGCTTCGAGGAACAAGTTGTGGTATGCCTCCTTCGCATTGCGTTCTATACGTTCAACGTCCTCAAGATAATCACCAGCGCCATCATGCCTTCATCAACAATTCAGGTTTCCACAAGTACGTGTGTCTCTATTCAAGTTCACGCGAGACATTGATCGCGTGATTAGCCACGTCACACATCGCGCGCTTGCGATCTATGCTTTAGGTGGATCCGCCGCGGTCATCAGAGATCACTATGAGCGTGATTCTCGCATTCAGCGCCCTGTGGTCCTGTCTCCTGAGCCCATCACTGAAGAAAATTTCGTTGATCACTTGGGGGATGAAAAGTAAGTCACTGTACGTTGTGCATTGAATGACGCCCACTTAGAATACACGCAAGCTTCTACCAGGCCTATGTCAGCTTCTTTTCCAAGCAAGCCTCTGAAAAAGGTTCTGCGCGCACCCTCGAAGAGTTTGTCTTTTCCGAGAAATATAACTTCCAGAAAGGAAGAGAGGCGAATGCTCAGCCAGAAATGTTGGCTTGTTTCTTTTCTGGCCTCGTCCACCCTTTGATTCACGTCGGATACGAAGTCGAGTTTGATTTGAAAGGGATGTTTGTCGAGGGTACGCCATATGACATCTGCACACGGACCAGTACTCTAAATCGTACATTTCAAGGTCTTGCGCTGATGGCAGTTCATCATGTCCCTCTCGGGGAAACCCTTCCCCCTTCTCTTTTTACTCCCAGTTCGACGAATACTATGGAACACATTGTGAACCGCCTTTCGTCTTTGGCGCTAGACACCCCGGTCAATACAAACACCCCTATTTTATCCAAGACTAGCGGTGTCCACGCATTTGATATCGCGGCACACATTTTGAATGACGACAGATTATATTGCAGGATACCCATAGATTTTGTTAATCAGTTCACGGAAATGTTCGCCGAGAATTCTTCCATGGTCATGGAGTATGTCAAGCAATGGACCATTGATCTGAACCAGCCTGGTGAAATTGAGCGCAAAATGGAGGAGGTTGTCTGGTTAAGCACCTTGGTTTACGGAGTCGGCGGGTTGACACCAAGCAAGTGGCTTTCAAGCAGACTTTTTCCTGTACGTGTTATATTCTTTTGGATGCAGATGCAAGGGGATGGCCTCCGCTGATGTGTATGTTGGATAGGACGCACCTGGTAACGTCGAGCCTCTTCCAGCTCCCTTCGTTGATTGCATACCTCTCTCCGCGTGCCCAAGTGCTTCTCTTGCGTGGTTGTCTCCACACGGTCCTCACTTGGTTAACCATAGGACCGCCAGCCTTGAACGTCGAGTCCTTTATGACGACCACGTCGATCGAACCCTCTGTCCCCATCACCCCGACATTAAAGACACCGGTCATCACCGAAATGACTCCAACCCCGAATCCGTTCTTGCCTATCTTGCAACCCGCGATCGTGCATCCCATGGATCACTTGAGCAAGATCCAACGGACTTTTGCCCACTTTAATACCCTTTATGGGGCGCGTCCAGCTGGCTACTTCAAGGGTACCGAGCTCAAGGACGCGGAGTTGTTGGATAGGTCTTTGTTCTTGAGGGCGTCGTTGTTGACGGCGGACCATGTCGGATGGGTGCGCGAGGGCAAGGAGGCAGCGCAATTTAGTTTTAAGGGATTTTATAAGCCTGAGCAGTGAATTCGAGTGTATAATATTCTCCATTAACCCTTGAAATACGAATTTCGGAAAACAAACGACATTGACATCCACTGTTCTGTGGGTGAATTATTGCGGGAAAGATGCGATCTTACATGTCAGTTGAAGGAATCGTTCCTGACAGTGATAGGCATTTAGGTGGACATCCTAATGTCATGCTCTCTGGTACAGGTTCGCGCGTGCCAGAGTGTGCCGAGAATACAGTACCTGCAGTTGCCAACTAGCCTGAAAACGACTTCTAGATCTTGTGATCTCGACCCACACCGACGGGGACTATGCGCTGATCGTACACGTCGACCGTGACTCGGCGAACATACCAGCATTGAGGTAAGCCTTGGTGCGAAAGGGACTGCAAGAACAGGGAATCATGGTCGTCGTACATGGTATGTGCGACGCGGTGCCAGTGATATACAACTAACGTGACAAGAAGCGCGTCGAGAACAAAAAGGAAAGCACGCAAAAAAGATCCGACAAGATCCAGACCATCACTCGTTGAAGAGTGATGCCTTACATGCGCGCCAACACGCCAATCGTTTTTTGGCCGTGTTCCGCCCACCACTTTTCCGCCTCCACATCTGCATCGTACCCAAACTGAATGCGGCTCTTGGCCTTGTCCGCCCATTGATTCGCATTGTCGCGGTTCGCGTCCGCAGGCGCGCCAACCTTTCGACCCGCCACGTCCGCACTCACACTCGTAACCGTCGCCGTGTTGTGTACCCTCCGCCTGACTTGCTCCCCCACCTCGCTCAACGCTGCTTCCATTGCCACTTTCATCTGTCGATCCCGTTCCTCCTGTTCAGGTCCGTCTGGTAGATGAAAGATGTGTTGGTTCAGCCGGGACGACGCCTGCGTCGCCGTGGCACGGTCGTAACGGATAGATTCGTAGGCGCGCAAGAGCGGCGCAATCTGAGCCGGGGAAGAGAGGCGGGAGAAAAGGTTACCAAGGACGGCTGCGTCTTCGACCTAGTGCCAAGGCACATTTTCACATGGCGCGACGGGTATGTAGATTTCGGGCATGGAAGAAATATGATGGACAGGTTAGAGGTGAACAGGATGGGAAGGGAAAGTGGGTACTCACGGCCATGGCAGATCCTTGTGCTCGGTATGGCTGGGCAAAAAGGATCAAACCAATTTATCTCGAGGGGGAAAGGCGTGTTGTGCATACCAGCATAGGGTGACAGGAATCACCGAGCAAGGCGAGCTTGCCGTCTTTGTGGACCCATGTACTGAGTGGTGCGCGATCCATGAGTGTCCAGTTGAGCGTCGAGGGAATGAGTGCGAGGAGTTTTTTGACGCTAGACAGGTTCGATGAGAAGGCGTGCGGATGGATGGGAGAGGTCGCACACACCGTGGTTCCCAACTGACAAAATCGGCTCTCATCTTATCAGCACTACCTTCAGCTGTCCAAGACTCGACCGAACCATCGTCAGGATGGCAGAGGACGAGATTGAATTCCTTTTTGGCGCGCTAAGCAATAAGTGTCAGAGGATGGACCAAGACTAGATTTGGAAATAGGAGGGGAGGAGACTTGCTGATTAGGGATAGAGAAATGACCCACGATATTATAAGTCATGATGTGTCTGCCGGGGCCCATCCATCCAACCATTTCGGGTGTTTCTACCAATGGACGAAGGTCTGGATCCTTGAGCATGAGGTTGTTTGGAATGATGGCTCTGTAGGCTGCATCTCCGGTTGGTGAGGGCTTATCCGGGCCACCAACGACATATTCGCGAGTGAGACTCTTTACCCCGTCTGCGCCGATGACGAGATTTGCTTGAACGATCTCGCCCGACTCGAGGGTGAGTGAGGGTATGGAGGGGTCCATGGCGACGACGCGAGAGCTAGTGCGAATTGTAACGCGAGGATGAAGATCTGCGAGCTCATAGACGAGGCGATGAAAGTCGGCTCGCTGAGTTGACGTCACTATCAGACGGGAGAGGACGCAGGGGGATACTCAACGTGTATGTGATAATAAGGTGCACCATACTCTTGATCCATGGACTCACCCCATCTTGTCCAGGCAACAGTTTCTCCGGTGGACCCTATGGATACGGTTAGAAATGTCGAAACAGAGAAACGAGGGCGAGGAGCACATCGTCTGAATGTGATTGCCTCGGGTTTGACGGTGACTTGTTTCAGCTTGTCTCCTAGACCCCAACGGATCAAGAGGCGCGTGAGGTTCGGACTGACTTGGATGCCCGCACCAATCTCGCCGATGGCGGAGGCGCTCTCGAGGATGGTGACTGTGTGACCTGCTTCTGCGAGACAGTATGCGGCAGAGAGACCGCCAAGGCCACAGCCGACGACGACGATGTGTATGGGAAAGGAGGCGCGCCGTCCCTGGAAAAGGGTCGGAGAAGGGTCAGATTGAACGGAAGCGCTGTTTCCCATGATGCGGGGGAGGAGGGAGAGAAACGCAACATCCGGGCGGACCAAGCCAGGGTGTACTTATACGGGGATCAAGTAGGGATGGTAAATATGATCGTGCGGGTGTGACCGCGCGTGGCGAAACCGTTTATCCGCTCAGAGCCTTGTTTTTGATGTATGATGTCGGACTCGGACTCGGTCATTCTCCAAAAACAAAATGACTCGCTTGTTAACCAGTTCAACAACGCCAAAGCTGATCTCGCTGCACTCCTCGACACCCTCCACGACCATGTCCTCCAACAACTCCAGCTCGAACTCGCCCTCTCCAACCCCGACAGTGTCTGGCTCTCAGAATGGCTCTCAGACAAAGGTACGCCCTTCTCTCGGTTTTCCAACACGCTTCATTCCACCCCCCACCCCCTCCAGCCTCAGTTTTCCGCCTCTTGAGGGTATGTGACTAGTAACCCAGGGAAAAATACCGTCGCGACCCTCACCCGTCCCCCGCTTAGCGTCACAATTTCATCCGCCCCTTTACCCTCCAAGAGATCCGCTCCATAGCAATATGGCGTCTACGCATCCTCCGTCCCATCCTTCTTCTCCCCATCCCTATGCTATTCCATTGCCTTCCCCCGCCGATCACGGATCCGTTCGGTCGCCCAATTGTCTTTTTCAAACTCGCCTCACTCCAATCCCTGGCTTGCTCCGTCCATGACGCTTTCCTCCAAGAGGTAGAGCGTCTCCGCCTCCATCTCAGATACATTCGCGATCACTGCACCCACACCGGCCCTTTTCCGCTCCAATACCTCTTCCTTGTCGATCTCGATGGGCTTTCAATACAAAACTATGTAGGTCCAAAAAACCCCGTCTTCTATTCAATCCCATTCTGTACAAAGATATATAAATTGATCTCAATTCAAGAATCTCGATCTCTGTTCGTGGATTTTATCCGACATCATACCACGATACCCTGGAATGCTTGCGGCGGGTAAGTACCGTTCCGAACCTTGTGCATTTCTAGGACACACATCGTCACATCAGTCTTTCTATTGAACCATTCCTGGTTGCATTCGGGTGCTTGGTCTGTGGCAAAGTATGTCTCACTCTCTCCATTCTGATCCCCGTGTTGATCCCATCATTGAGGCGTATCCTTCCCACTTCCGTCATTGCTCGCGTGTTCTTTCCTTCCAGTGCACAACTTGTTAGTTATTGTTCAGCGACCAATTTGCCTGCAGGTCAGGCCTTTTGTAGTATTCTTCTCACTCCACGGTGTCTCTAATCGATGCCCACAGACTACGGCGGTTCGTTACCTACCCTCGACCACATCGACGATGCCCTTCGTTCACCGTACCAAACACAACACCTCCCGCCACCGCCACCTCTCTCTGATCTCTCTGACGCATTCCCAGCTTTCCCTTTTCCCTCGTCCTCTCCCAGTGCTGCTCCTCCACATGACTCGACCCTTCAACGCTCCCCATCAACGATCGCCCTTCCGCCCCTGTCGTCTCGAAATCCCTTTTTCGGGTACCCCGCCATCGCGTCCACCTCCAGCCCACATACGATCCGCTATGTACAGAGGGGACCACGCGAGTTATTGCGCACGCTCGCAGTGCTATGGTGGCGCCGGTGGCGCCGGTCGGTGTGGACGTGGGTCGGTATATGCGCAGCCGTGCTTGTCTTGGCGCTGCGGTTGCGTCGCCCCAGAACAGGGTCAAGACCGGTGCTGGTCCGAGTGGGCAAAGCGATCGGACCGATAGTGGTGGCCGCCCAGGCGCTGGTTAGGGCGATATCAACTCGGATGTTGAGGGACGTCCGACGTTCACCGATGGGCTTGTGACCGCGTACGCTGATGTGTGCGCAAACCATTGGTTGCACTTTTTCTGACTCCTGTTTTTGATCTTGTCCCTCGACGTTGGCGTAAAGATCCTTGTCTTGGGCTGGAGAGGGACGCCAAGATTCCCGCCTACGCTAGATTCAGGTGGCATTTGCTGGGACGTGCCAGCGGCGCCGGTTGGATACAAGTTTGGTCTTTGTTACTTCTCCCTATCCTCGTCTGAGATTGGCAACCATCGAGACAGCCCAGATTTTTTTCTTGGACATTCATGTACTGTTGACATAGCTTGAACCGGGCAGCATTTTGTGTTTTGCGTTTGCATCCGTGAGTCGTCGAAAATCTTGGCCTTCAAAATCAGATCAATCCCATGCAAGAATGGGGGTCCCAACATACACACGCATGGTGGATGCGGCTTGCCGCGAAACTCTGAGATTATTTATGGTGAAGTCACTTCCCAGGTCTGAGAAGAGCTGCATGCCTTGATGCGAATGTTTTGTCACCACGGCGGGTTGAATCCAGTTACTTGTTACCTAATTGAACTCCGAGGTCCTCCGAGATACATTGGACGGGCTGCAGTGATAGTAGCCCTATAATATGCAGCGGTCCGTATGCTGACTCGCTCCTACGTACTACTGGTCACTGAGACTCTTGGTACAGTAGCTGTCAAGCGACCCGTGAATCACGCATACGTCGACCTGGATCAAGCGTTTTTATCGTGATTCGAACGCCGACACCACGGCGTGCCGTTCGCCGCCATCACAATCTCCGAAGATTCTCACTGACACATCTCGTGCAAAGCAAAAAAAGCTCGTCGTCATGCAGGCGCGTCGCACGAGTAGGTTCAGGCTGGTCTAGGATCCATCCGGAGGCCCCAATTGGACTCGAGGTGGCGCGCTACTGCGTCTGTTACGCCACTGAAATCAATCCCTCGGCTAACACTTTTTCGACAGTCCAGACCCTCGTTTGTCGGTCGGTACACAGATCGTTGTCGTCACGTGCAGAGCACCCTCACTGCGTCCGAGCAGACTGGACCCATGCATTCGGATGTCTGTCCTCGAACTCAAGGTAGTGTGCTAACATGGCTGTTACACCGCCCCTTGCCAATAGCCCTCGCTCGGCGGTCGAGACACCCACCGAATGAATACGAACACGACACGTGTCGAAACGCCACTGTGACTGCCAGGTAACGCCGACGGATCCCTCCACCAGCGGTTTCTGACCGATATTACGATCATGACATCGGCCTCGAACCCGGATTAAATTTAGATTTGCGTGCTAGTAGTCTAAGTCGCTGCTAGTGTATGAACACCGACCACACGCACGGGTCTACTCTCGGTCCCATCTTACGAGCTGCGAACCACACACACCCACATCTACGCGGTGGATCGTAGAACAAGAAGTCTATGTCTTCACAGCAGGCTGATCACCACACACACAAGGATCTGCCCATCGCAGCGGAATCGTCCAAAGAGCGAAATGTCTGGGTCTTTCCGAGTCCATGTCCTGTCGGCAGGCTGCACCCTCGGACCCGGCCCCATCGATGAATATTTGAATCGACACCCCGATTCGCCTAGCACACCTTCCGTTGACCTCGACAGCTTGACGTGTCGGGGTGGGCCTCTTTTGACTCGCAAGGTTTTACTTTACGCCAGCCAAAGCACAATCGCTGGTCGGGGTGTATCATATTGACGTTCAATGTACGCGGAGGAATGAACCTGACGTGAATGCTGATGTGGCGCACAAACCAGATGTCCAGGGATGTCCAAGCGGCAGCCAGCCACCTTTGGTCCCTCTAATCGATGATATCAGACAGCTCGTTACTCCCGGCTTCCGAGAAGACTATTTAGCCTCGGACAGCCCCACGCCGAGCCAGACGCTGGCCGGGGATACCGACTCCAACGTTCCCAAATGCAAGTGAACACTGACGTGGCACACAAATCGCCTGACCAGAAATACCCGGGGCAATGGGTCATGTACATACACAATCCACCGGCCATTTTGAGTCCGTTTGGGCCTCGTTCGTTTTCCTCCCATGTTGTCTTGATCGACATAGAGGTAAATCCTATTTTTATTTTCAAGGCTCACGCCGCGAGTCCCCTGTTTGCCTTGGGGTCATTAGACGTGGCATGTGCCAGTGCAGGGACGTGCCGGAGATGACATCGATTGACGAGTGGTACCTCTGTCGCATCCATGCTCGCTTTCGCGTACAGGTCTCTGCTAATCCTTATGGTCTGATACTCAATCAGCGACGAGCAAACCTCAATCGACGTGCCGAGGTGGTCGATCGTTGTCGTTCACATGGATAAAGTACATTGAACACGACGCGTGTCAAACCACGACCGCTGCAAGGGTACAAAACCCCAGTAGAGCTGGTAAATGTCAGGACCACTATCTCTCCCAAGATCTGCAAGTGGGTGTACGCATGCCTCTGACGCATACAATTGTCATTGGGGCCGTACCCTGTCGTGACATCGCGACTATTCAAACCTTGTCCTTGCCCAGGCACTGGCTGACATACAGGGGTTCTGTCCATCCGGTGAGTACTAGCACTGACAGGCCCTATCGCACCACCGTGCACCACACACTCACAGTGGTACACATCACTGTATCAGACGCGTCACAAATGCTAACAGCTCCAGGATTGAACTTTCGCATTCGACCCTCAGATGCTTTCTCCCATCCGGCGGGGGATTCGAGACCGGTAACTTTCAGGCGCCACCGCTGCGTCTCAAAGTTACCTTCCATTGATGTGGGTCAAAGATATATATATATATATATATATATTTTAAATCGTTGTTTATTGTCCCAAAGATAAGTTCGGGAACGTAATCACGGTGCAGTGCCTGGGCTCGCGTCATCGTGGCGTCGGTACTTGCAGATAGACAAGCTCCACTCTGCAGTCGAATACTAGACTAACAAGGACGCGAAGCGCGTTACCATTGACACGTGCTAATTCGATTCGGGTCTCGGACCAAGTCACACCCACACCAGCGACCGACACCAACGGATCACCCACTGCGATGGCTGCCCAGTACGTCCGACGGGAACGATAGGCTGGAGATCCAGGTTGAGATTTGCCATCGTGGAACTTGCCGTCTTGCAATTCCAGCACCACATCCTGGCGGAGCGCATCATGATGTCCACTACACCATCTCGTACGTACACACCCACACGCGCTCAGACACGCACCCATGGGCCCTGGCCTGCCAGTCCGCACCGCTACGGACAACCCCCACATCCTGTATTGATATCTGCCAGAGGTGGGGTGTCAGGACATCCCCCCATCGTACAACCTGACAACCGTGCCTCGGACTCGAGGCTCCACTTTAGCTCGGTAGGCCTTTACCTTGGAGGTGTTTCCGTCGAGATCCAAGGGAACAAAAAAAGGTCGAAGATCAAAGGTCGAACCTCCGAGGGAGATACGCGAACGCGTCAAACGATGACGCGCCGTCGTCACTGAAGAGTTGGACGCGTCACCGTATATCTAGTATAGTCTACCAGGAGGCTCATCTAGTGTATATAGCCATCCAGTCCTCGATGATTCCTCCCCTCGACACACGATGCCCAAACCGACCCTGTTACAAACGTACAATCCAAAACACATCATGCCGTTTTCCTTCCGATCAATCATCGATTTGACTTCGCCCACGCAGATACGAACGAAAAAAAGGGAGCCGTGACACCCGAGGGGCCCTGGGCTGCGGAATAAGGGGTGGGCGCAATGGATGGAATAAAACGGGACAAGATACCAAGCGGATACAGCACCCGAACCGCGTCCAAGGGGGCATAGGTGGACGGACGATAACGATGATAATGCATCAAGGCGGTGACGATGACGAGCAGGAGGGTGTATATGTATAGGGGTTGGCCACCCACGGGTGGATCGCAAATCCCACGTCGGGGGCGGCACGCTAAGTCGAGCGGAGAATTTACAAAAAGTACTCTGGAAGCTATGATACGTGTCAGCAGGTCCTTGGTACTGAGGAAGATCGTCTCCCCAAAGGCCAAACATCGATTACCCACCTTACCACCTGCACTCTGCGCCGCCTGATGACTCGGACCATCCCTCTCGTTCTCCGGTGCAGCTTCGAAAACGTTGAAGTACATACTCCCACCTGGGCTTACTTCAAGAATACTCGCCGAGTTGCCGCAACGATAGCAATAGTTTGGCGCGGACCAAACCGTAGAGAGGTGTTTGTCAAAGAGGGAGGAATAGCCTTCCATGCAGAGTTGGTGTGCACGGAGGATGTGCGACATGTTGTTCGTCTCGAGGAATTTGTGGACAACACCTGAACCAAAGGTGTATCCGGCACCTCTGTGGGCAATCCGATACGATACGAAGCAAGGGTATCAGCATTCGGCACGTGGGGGAGGAAGCAGAAGGGGGGTAGTGGAGTGTGTGGAGCCTAGCCACCCACCCACCTGCCTTTGCTGCGGGAGACCATACCGACCTAGGTGATATTGCAAAATCCTCCTTTTCTGCATCTGGATCTGACCACACGAGATCGGCCATGGGACCTTCATGAGGGATTTCTGCCAAGAGAAACCATTCCCAAGCCATGAGGTGCGACCTCGAACAAGCGGGGTCGAAAGGCAGGACCTACCTCGAAAACGATCGACAACCTTGATCTGATCGACTGAGTGGATAGAAGGGGAGAGGCCTGGTGAATAGGCCATGTATCAGAACCGTCCCTTGATATATCCACGCAGCACGTACCACCATGGACACAAAATATCCGGTCATCGATCACGACCGAGAGGGTTAAGAAGTCAAACATGTCTGTAAAGTATGTCCATACGTGTGACGAGCCATATTTGCGAACGCATTCGGTGTAGAAACCATAGGTCTGTGGACAGAGAAGCAAATTAGTATGAAGGTGAGGTGAGAGTGGAAAAGACGTGCTTGGGTGACCGCCCTGGATTCGTGGTTGCCACGGATGAGTTGTACGCGATCGGGGTATCTTAGTTTGAGACACGTCAGGAGAGAGATGGTCTCGACGCTAAAGAGACCACGATCGACATAATCTCCTGGGAAAGTATGAGTCATTTGGAGTTGGAGGTGAGAGATGATGAGACGGACCGAGAAAGAGATAGTTGGTATGTGGAGCATAACCGCCTATACGGAATATCTCAATGAGATCGTAAAACTGACTTGTTGTATGATTGAGCGGCGTCGGGAGATGACGGAGCAAGATGGGCTCACCCATGAATGTCACCGACGACGGTGACTGGTGCGGAGACGTGTACGACGTTTGACTCTCTCATGAGGACTTCCTTTGTTTTCTCGCATATTTCGCGTAGGAGGGCCTCGTGGAGGAGCTGTTTCCGAAGGAGCTGTTCTATGCACGCGTCGAGGTCGAATGGAGGCATTATTTTGGTTGATTACGCATCTCATCCGGTCGGGACTGCACGGCTGTTTGTTCTTGTTTACACGCTCATGTCAAAAAGAAATAATTACATAAATTGAAATAAACAGAAAAACATATCCAAGCGCAGTCCAACTTGTCGTTACCCATCACCCTGCCTCGGCGAATTCAGGGCCCAGTCCCATATCAGTCGGTGCGTAAAAGTATGTCTACAGCATCTCGGTAAGTCACTTTTTTATGTGTGTCCGTAGCACAGCGTAACCTGGGGCAAGGTTAAGTTTGCACGACGCGCATAGTACGGAAATTTTTATTCGCCATGGCATCAGGTGTGCCTTGGCTCCGTCCTCAAGGCAGTCGCATTGCAGCCCAGTCTTTTGTTCGTCACAATCCTTCACGACCTCGCGGAAGAAGAAGCCCGTTGACACTTGGCTGCGAAGCCACTCGCGTTTGGGGTGCTCCTCCTATTACTTCCCATGCCCATCACCCGCGTGTGTCCATCGATGCAAGATGTCGCGGCAGGTCTTGACAGCTTGGCTGGCCTTCTTGGAAAATGCCGGGACTCGGATAACGGCTTTCGGATATCGGGTTGCGGGATGGAACTAAACGCAAACTGGCCCCAAGTCAGCTCCCTTCTTGTCGCTCCCGAGATCACCCTGAGCTTTCTCCCTATCGCCGACCGGTCCTTTTATAATCGATTACACATTTACGCATTACAGAAGATATTTTCCGTGCATGCCTGCGATGGACGAACTCGATGTACGCCAACGACGGGCTCGTATTGCCACCATGCGACTTACAGAGGTCGCGATCGCGGTACGGTCGCGGGAACACGTCATGTTTGGCTAAAGCCCGCTATTGCTACCAGTACGTCTCTGGACAGACGGTACCGAACGCGGAAAAGAGGGATCAAGTTGTATCGCACGGGCGTGGCTCACTTACGCGCTTGCGTCTTGCCTCGATTGGGGCGTCGAGAGTCTCTTGCAAGTACCACGGTATCGATGCTCACGACGAATGGCGCAAATCGAGCATTTCGAGGGCATGTCATCCATGCACAGCAAGACGTCTGCTAAATACAGGCTAGTGGATGGCTGCGGGAGGCTAATCTGACAGGAGGGGATGCGGCCATGTCAAACAATAATGATGCGCGCCCATCGATCCCGCGTTTATTGGTGCATCATCTGCCAGTAAAAAGTAAGCCATCGCTGGATGTCTGCCACCGACGGGAGATAATGACACTGTGAAGTAATATGGCTTGCCTAGCTGCCATTTCCCGGCAGCTCCTCGGGAGTGGTTGTGATTGCCCGATAGCGGGACGTCTTCTCACGACCCGACACTCAGTCGAGTTTAATGCGCGCGCGCTCGGGTGGGAGTGACCAAGCGGGGGTAAGTAGAGTTTGGTGGAAGGAATATCTGATAATTCTATTCTTCTCTTATGTGTTGTAATAATAGGCTGCGCGCAGGTGAAGTCACATCTCCATATTGGATCTTTCCGCTTAGCGTTAGATGAAAGGAGCGTGCGTCAAGTTGAAGGCGATTTTGAAGGGCCCCCATATCGAGATGCCGTATGGGGTGCATCATACGCAGATTTAAAAGCTTGATATATCTCCCTTACGGTACCAGGGACGATCCCTTCTCGATCTCGAAAGTCAAGTTTCAGGTACTCTCCCACCCAGCCGAACAGGGAGTCTAGCCAATTATGCGTCTCCGCCAGATCTTACCTTGAATTTTTTTTTCCTCCTTCTTTGACGGCATGGCTCAGTGTGCGCGTGTGAGTGAGCGGACGCATGTTATGCGTTGCCTTTCTGCTGGGCATCGAAAGTGCCGAGATCTTGTCCATCTCAGTCGCATCTTCGTACGGAGAACTTGTCCAATTGGAGCCTTCTCAAGTTCTCCCCCGGCCAATCCACTCCATTGACATCTCCAGCGCCATCGTCGAACCGAATCAGAACCGTCCCTGTCCTGCGGCATCTCCCTTCCCCAGATCTCTCTGCGCTTCGCCCGGTGTCCGCTATCGCTCCCGTCCGCTCCGTATTCACGATGCTTACCGGAATGATATGGGCGTGGACTCCATCCCGGCCTTACTATACTCTCTCAGAGGTAATGATTTAGTAACAGCTCCTTTCATTAAGGTACGTTGCTAAGACATGCTATGGCAGGCGACGCCCGTCCTATTACAACACTTTCGTATATAACCTTCCCTCCGAGCCTCGCTCTCTCGCAGTTCAGTCCTGTGCCCTTCTCTCATCGTCACCTCCTCCAATGCAGTACAACCATTATTCCCCCTCTACTCATCAGGTTCATCCCACAACCCATCCGTCTCAGTCTCCCGACGAGTACACACCGTCCTATACAGATCCATCTCACCACCCCAACGCCATGTCATACGCCGCTGTCACCCCGGCCACGCAGTTACCCACCGGACCCATCGGTGCGTCACTCTGTGTCATTCCCTTTCATTTCCCTTATACCTTGTCCGCAGCCCACCAAAATGTTCCTCCCCAGTACCCCTACTCACCCTATGCCACACAGCAGAGCTCTCCAGACGAGCATCGCACGTATTATGCGACCTCCTCTCAGGGTTCTGCCATGGAGCACTACAGCTCCCCTAGCTCCCCGACCAGCTCATACGCGACGCCCAACCCCTCTGGTCACCTAAGTCCGCAGCCATCGCGGCACCACGCCCATCTCTCCCACCAACAGCAGCAGCAGTTTATCCCTACCCCTTCTCAGGCGTACCAAGTCTATTCGTCTACCGGGTGCACTGCCTCTTCAGCGCGTTCTCGGTCGACCGTTGAGCCCTATTATCACATGTCCCCAAACCCGCAGCATGTCGTGCACGCGCCCCCCGCGTCAACGACACATGGCACAGGCGGCGGAAACAACACGGCGCACGGATCTCATCACGCGCACATTCACACTCACACTGGCACGATCGTCGTTGCCACCGGCGAACGCTACCCATGCGACCTCTGCGATCGCTCCTTTACACGCTTGCACGACCGCCGACGACACTATGAAACCGTACACGCCACATCACCAGTACTGCACAAGTGTCGGTTCTGTCGGAAAGACTTTAGTCGTGCTGATTCACTCAAACGCCACGTTGACAATGGATGTGATGAGATGCCTCGATAGAGTTTTCTTTCTTTCTTTCTTTCTTTTTAGGTCCCTGTTTCTAATCTATTGGTGTGCTTGGGCAAACGTGGAATTCGGAGTTAGATTCCAGCTCGGAGGTTGTCTTTGGAATGTGGCGTCTGGAATCGAGTAGAACACCCCGCCACTTCTTCCAACTCGGACATAAAATGCGTTCATAAATCATTGTTCTTCGTCTCTTCACTTACCCGCGTGAGGGAAAAGGGAAGGAGAAGAAGGGTTAGGTTCGGGACAGCTTGAGCCTATCCCAATTATCATTGGTGATGATGTTGTCGCTGTCGCATGGACCCGCTCTCGATTCTTTTCGCATGTACCTCCCTTCCCCTCGTGGATCCACGCATACAAGTATATTTAGTCCAGGTATATAAATAAAACGCGCCCGCTTCAAGTCCGCTATCTCGTCCGTTTAAATTGGTTCTACTTTTCCTTGCGGGCAAGGGGTACATACGCTGCCCCTGGCCAGATTAAAAAATGCACGTGTTCACTGAACATCCGAGGAAACAGCCAGAACACGACGCATGTCGATATCGTCTTGCGCCCCTTTCCATACGGCCAGGTACTGTATGCCGGAAGGATCATCGATGAGCGCTTACCAGGTGAACCTTGTCAATTGACTGAGGTACGATCAACGTGGGCTCTCTTTTGTTTGTTCTTCTATTCTATTCAGACCCGAAGTTCGACTTGTGCACAGTCTTGATCTTTTTTGGACTCATTGAGTTCTACTTCCATCTCTATTCTCGTGGAGCCGTGGTGCAGTGTGCACTTACTTTCTGACAAATGTCCGGCCGGGTCCGGTTCGGACCTTTTGCGTGATATGGACAATGTCATACGTTAGCATGGATCATGCCATACCACGTCCACATGTACTTCCTTTAGCCTACCTCGAACGTTACCGTGCGTCATGTGCACGATCTCGTACGAAACACGTCATATGTTCTGTACTAACGTGACCGCCCTTAGATGTACACTTTTGACGTACGCATCGTACAAACCACGCAAGCAAGAAAAAGAAGCAGAAGACGACGAGACCCTTAGAATCACACGGTGAGGCTAACTAGACGCTAAATGTACTAGTTACTTGTTACATCGCCTTGCACACAATGTCAAAGGTGCTGACAGTCAAGTCACGTGATCAATCGATAGATCGATTTCCAAAAAAAAAGTCAAATACAACGGGGCACATGATTGTCGAAAAGCAGCCGGAAAACAGAGCGAGGCGAGTACCAAAATATAAGAAGAGGGGCGAACACACTATTGTTTTGTTGTAGTTCGTGTCTCAGATTCATCACACCGTTTGCGCCCGGCTCGCGAGAAGCTCAGGGGCCGAACAATCCCACTGACCGAGTAACAAGTTGGGCTGTGTCAGTGATCATGTAGTAGAGGTTCCGCCTTGCAACGTCGCGTATCGGCAGGAACCCGCTTTAACGTGCCGTTGTCATCGATATAGATACACCTCATTTTTGCCTTTCTTCATTGAACGTCGGATCGGAACAGGATGACGGCGGCGATGGCTTAGAGGGAGAATGGAGTGGTGAAGACCCAATCCCTGGTGGCGCGCGCGCGTTATTAATGACCGTACTCGTCTCGCGGAACGCGGTCTGAGGGTTCGTGGAATGGTATCTGTCTCTGGATCGCGCTAGCACGGAGAGAAAGGGAGAGGTCGCGATCGACCTGTTATTTTCGGTAGCAGCATTTGGCGCACAGGGTACACCGCCGTTGTCGTCCTCGGCGTCCGAATCTCCAAACGCGAGAGCAGGTCGATGATAGCACCACCCCTCAGAATCGCGTTCTCCGTTGTTTGATGCAAAGATGGAAGGAAAGAGGACGTTTACGCCGATATGTGCATGAAGCTCTCGACAAGGATACCGGAACAAAAAGAAAAAAAAGCAACAGTACCATAAGGAAGACACTGCCAGCGAGGCCAACCGCACTTTTCACTTCCCTCCCGGTTTGTCCGACCCACATTGCTGTCTACATACAATTGCGAGCGTCCCGACCACTCCATCGTTCTGGTCTCGAGTTACTCGTTTGGCCACAAATACATTTCTGTGGCTTGGCGTTATCCTTCAATCACATCCGCATTAGGACCTGGTGGAGGCGAGGAACCCCCAAAAGCGGTGGCGGCGATTGACCACCGGCACATTGACCGCAGCGTGATGAAGGCATATGAGCGTATGGGAAGTGGGAAGAAGACATGCCTCAAGGTCAACAGGACGGACTCCTCACCACAACGACGCTGTTGCGCCCCGCACCACAGATAAACAGTCTGCCAATCCGTGTCAGATGCGTGATCCTGAAATGTGTACCCCCTTAAGTCAGATTGGCACAACCATCCACACAGGTTTGGTTTGATTTGCTATCCCTCTTGGAATGTCCTCGGAATGCGGAAGAAAGGTGATCATTTTTTCTTCCTTGGAGAGGGATTGTGCTTGGCGGATCTGCCAAATATCCGCTGATAACACCATTAGGAAAGTGACGAAGTGATCCCTGCGTTACCCATTTGCCTTCAAAAAGAGTTATCTGCCACAAATGGAACCTTTTGGGACCTCGCTCGTGACAGGGGGACGTGACCGCAAAGGATGATCCATTTTGCCATTCTAGCGGAGGCAGTGCTGCCGCAGTTTAAGCCTGGCATAAAAGCATGAACGACACGGGTATCGGCGGACCACGAAAGTAATGGTGTCGGTTATGTTTTCCAGTTTCTTTTATTTTTGAAATTATTTTTCAGAGTTCACGCTGCGACGTAACCGCCATGCTCATGCTCACTATAGTTAGGCAGCACTCGGGTCGGAATCGGACTGGCGATACACTGAGTAGAACCATGCTGCGTGATGCACCTCATCCGGCAAATCGTCCTATCAAGGTGAAGTGATGATCAGGAATAAGATTATACCAATACACCGGGATGCGACAAAGTTCGAGACCATACAGTTTATTGAATTACTCTTCGTCTTCAGAACCCTCCTCTTCCTCACTTGGAGCACCTTCGTTCCCTTGGTCGGCAAGACCCTCGATTTCTACAGCTCCATTATCGATGCCGGTCTCTTTATCCTCGCTTTCGTTCGACTGCGTTTTCTTCAATTTCGCGATAACTTTATCAGCTCTATTGAATATCCCTCCTGTTGGAGCCCCGCACGCCAGACACTTTGGGTTCTTTGCGTAGCGCTTGATGGCACAGGACGAGCAATAATAGTGGCCACATCGAGTGACCACCGCGTCTGTGTACGGTTTTCGACAAATGAGGCAAGCAAAAGGAATGTCCTCTTCCGAGTCTGAATCAGATACGTCTTCCACCCGTGTTTTAGGGTTCTCTGCTAATTTATCAAGTTGCCATCCCGCAAGGTCTAGGAAAGCCGGGTTCAGTCTCAAAACACGTGTCCCAACAAACTGAGAATACTCACAAGTACCACGATCATGCAAAAATTTACAGGTATCTCCAAAGCCGCAGTAGCCGGTCTCTAAGTACGCGAGACATGTGTCAGTTCCATGATCCGCGGCGATAGTAAGCACAGAAACGTACCTTTGTAATCCTTGCACACATCGGGTTGGTAATCGATGATGGTGACCGTTCGAATCGTGCCCATGGTTCTCTGAGGACCGATCCGCATTGCCTTGGGTACCTCCTTGTCTTTTTTCAGATGACTTCGGTAGGCTTTCTGACCCTTGTATACTCCGTCCGGAGCTTCCTCTTCGATTTCCCCGCGCTCCTCGCGCTCTTTTCGACGTCGCTTGGCAAGTACCTCTTCAATCTCGTCGCCGGCAATAATGTCGAGCACGGCGTGGATATGAGAACCCGCGGTGGTCCATTTGACATCTGGTCCTTCTCGAGTGGATTCGTCGTCGTCGGCATCGATCTCAGTACGTTGAGCAGCAGTCCGTTTCGTCCCCGCGCCCAGTAAGTTCGCAGCCGCTTTGCGCATGGGAAGGACGACTTCAGACGGGGTGTATGTACGCGAGGATGTGGAAGCGCTGGTAAAGGACGTAGCAGGCGGTTCAGGTGATCCCGATCGACGTCGAGTCGTCGTCGGGCGTGATTTTCCTTTCTTGAAGAAGGGTATTTTGACTTCGTCTATGGTCGACATCGTGGTGAGCACTGAGCAAGCAGCGAGTCGGACTCGTAGTTGGTTCGCCAACGATCCAAAATGTTCTGACGAACTATTCGCTTAGTCATCACGTTGTGTACTTACTAATCATCAAATTTGTCATCATTGGCCCCTGACACGAGACCCGGAAGCAGAACGGAGCATCTCGCACCAGTCGGAATATGGGCCCTCGGTCGCTCATGTTCCTGCTAATGCCGTGTGGACACAGCACATAACTCAAGGGACCAAGGGAAAGGATAACACATCAAATACGAGCCGCATAGCCAAGGTCTAACAACGCGGATAATTTTTTTTTATTCATCCAGACGGCCCGACCTGGCGGGGGGGAAGATGATGAAAATGGACCGCGCGATTTCCTTATCAATACTGTTACGGTACCTTTCAATGTCGTATGCCCTTGGAGTATCCAAATGTGTTACACCAAAGGTATCTCCGGAACAGGTGTGATCGCGCGGCTATCCACATCCTTCCAAAGTGGACGAACGATGATCTCGAGAGACGTCAACCTACCGTCGGTTTCACATTAAGCACGTCCATGTGCTTCGGGCTCGTGATCCGATCTCTTGCTTCTTCTTCTTGGAAGTGACGAGGACGACGGAAAATATACACGTCTCTATGTCAATATTTCGTCAGTCAGTTGCTTCAGAATGTCCCGATACGGGCGCAAGGTACGTAGGGTTGGCGGATGATATGAAGATTGCTCCGAGATCCGCCATGGAAAAAGACCTAACCCGCAGCGAGATTAACCTTGATAGAGATTGAAAGAGTTACGGGTATTTCGGAAAGAGTTTTTTCTTGGCTCTGCCTGGCCCTCAGTCGATGCTGTAATGAGGCGTTTAAGGTGAGATAAAAGTGACACGGGACTCGGGCCCACCTCCCTGATCATGGAAATAAAGTCCCGTTCTTAATCCATCCGATCATCGGATGCTAAAGAAACCCGCTGTTGGTGGGCTGATAGTCACGATATCACCGGTCCGAAGAAGCGTCTATAATACGTACGCTGTGGAGCTAGATCGCTAGACAGCTACAACTGAAACATTGTGTCGGTTTGGAAAATGGGGGATTTTGGAACACGTTTACATACCATCATACCATGGACACGCAAGGGAGATTAACGGTCGTCGTTACCGTCCACATCGAAAGGACGTATGGTCTGAGTGAACCGGCGACCGACTGGAGTGATGTACGTTTACTCAGTTTACTCAGGGAAGTGAGAGACCCGCAGAGATCCTTCGGAGACAAACATTCATGTAAAATATTACCTAGCTGCGTTGATGTGGTGCACAAAGGCTCCGCTCATGAGAGTTTCTGACAGATAGACGAACCAGTCAACAGAAATGATCGCAAATTTACGATCCGGGTGATGTACCAGCTATCACATCGGGGCGGAAAGAAATGAAGAAGGCACTAGTTTACATACCTCCAACCTGATGTTGGGCACAGGTGTTCCACTTCAGGGCCACTTACTCAGATGGCTCAGGTAACGTGCCAGCCCAAAGGCGCGTGTCCGTCTTGATCGCCGTCGTGTAGATATCTGGGTTTCCAAGGAGAAGAAATCTCGGCCGTTTCGACGGAACTCGAAGCTCTAGAAACATATCATGTTGTAGCCAAAACCAGCGAACTGAAGTTCGTCCTGGGCGGCGGACCAGAGCAGAGAAACCTAGAATATCGTGTGACAGCGTCACATGACGACTTTCCCGTTTTGTGGGTTGTTGCCAGCAAGCTCAACCAACCCCCAGCAACGAGTTCCAATGCCTCGTGAACGAGGCCGTTACATGCGAACCCATAACGGTGAGGAATATGAGGAAGAACTGGAACAAATTCGGTTTGTTTTGTTTTTGTTTAATTTATGACGGACCTCACCCTATTCCTAGGCGATACGAGGATTTCACCACTATCGGTATGTCCGCGGTCACGGTGCATCTCGTGGTTTCGTTCGTTCATGTAATGCTCTAGACTGGATACAAGATTCGATAATAGAGAGGAACAGGAGGATTCGAGACGCTGAAAAGTCCCGCACTGCTTACCGCGGCCCCAATGGTGAAATTACACCCGCTTGGGTGTGGGCGCAATGTTGGAAGTTGGTGATTGCCGGCGAATCTTGGTTCGTGATAACTTTGGTCGGTTCGTCTCTTGTTCTGCTGTAGCAATAAACTTTGGCTGAAAGCGTTGTACCTTGGCTAGGAATACTCATCGGTGTCAACGCTGCACTCATTTCCATCGTGACCGAGTGGCTTTCTGACATCAAAAACGGGTATTGTACCGATGGATGGTGGCTGAATCAACAATTCTGCTGTTGGGAAGTTGAGACGGATGACGAGTTTTGCCCAGCTTGGCACCCTTGGAGTTCTGTTACTCTCGGAAGATGGATGGGTTATATTTCATTCGCAGTACGCTCCATCGATCTGGTTCGCATTGGAAGATTCATCAGTTTTACAGGCCGTCTTCGCGCTCGTGGCAGCTCATCTGGTTCGCACTATGGCACAATATGCTGCAGGTTCTGGAATCTCGGAAATTAAGTGCATCCTTGCCGGCTTCATTATGAAGGGCTTCCTCGGGTTTGGAACGTTCTGTATCAAGAGTCTCACTCTAGTATGTTTCTAGGCGCGTACATTTTGGTGGGTGCTAATCAGGTACAGCCCTTGGTCATCGCCTCCGGCTTGTCTGTTGGCAAAGAAGGACCGTCTGTGCACGTTGCTTGCTGTATTGGATCCCTGGTTGCCGGATGGTCCCGTCGCTTCTCTCGAAGTTCAAGTTCGTGACATCTCATTTTTGCTCCTATGAGTCGTGTTTTACGTCTGCTTCAGGTAAAATGAGAGAGGTCATCACGGCTGCATCCGCCGCCGGTGTCGCCGTAGCTTTTGGTTCGCCAATCGGGGGCGTATTGTTTTCAATCGAGGTGACTTCTTGACTGGCCGTATACTCGGTAAATTCTTATTGGATGTATGATAGGAAATGAGTCACATATTCAGCATCAAGACGATGTGGCGGAGTTTTGTCTGTGCGTTGGTCGCTACCTTCACACTTTCCGTCCGTGCACATTCTCACGCTTCGTGATGCATCCTCATGTATCCTCTATAGGTCATGAATCCCTTCCGCACTGGAAAGCTCGTTCTTTTCCAAGTAACGTATAGCCGTAGCTGGCACCTCTTCGAGATCATCTTCTTTATAATTCTTGGCATTTTCGGTGTTAGTAAAAATTTACTTGAATTTTTTTGAGGGGGTAAATTTCTATTCGACAGGGACTCTATGGTGCATTCATGGTCAAGTTTAATATGCAAGTTGCAGCATTCCGCCGGAAGCACCTGGCAAATCATGCGGTAGCAGAGGCTGTTGTGCTTGTCATTTTGACCGCCATCGTCGGCTATCCAAACCGATTCTTACGCATCGACATGACTGAAATGATGTCTATTTTGTTCCGTGAATGCGAAGGTGGAGGTGATTATGATAACCTGTGCCAGTGAGTACCCCTCTAGTTCCAGACTGACATCGAATTAAACTTTGGCCAAGGCTCTCTGCACAATGGCACATGGTTAACTCTTTGCTTCTAGCCACTTTTATACGGATGGGGTTAGTCATTATTTCGTATGGTTCTAGGGTTCCTGCTGGGATCTTTGTACCATCTATGGCCATTGGAGCTACCTTTGGTCGTATGGTCGGTATCATTGTTAAATCTATATACAGGTGAGATGATCTCGTCTGTCCAACCCCCCCACAAACTTCTGACTTCCATAAGAACATATCCTCAATCTGGGATATTCGCCGCTTGCGAACCGGATATCCCATGCATCACCCCCGGCACATATGCATTTCTCGGTGCTGCGGCTGCCTTGAGCGGTGTTATGCGGATAACTGTCACTGTTGTTGTGGTGATGTTTGAGCTCACTGGCGCTCTGACCTACATTTTACCAACTATGGTCAGTCGCGACTTATTGAATTATCTCTCCCCCGCGTTCACCTCTCTTTCGTCATAGATGGTGATTCTAGTCACAAAAGCTGTCGGCGACTTCATTGGAACGCGCGGCATAGCTGACGAGAGTATTCGGTTTAATGGATACCCTATACTGGATCAACACGATCGATCGTCAAACGTGGCAGGTGAGTTAACTAAGCCCACGATGCTGTGTGGACCCCTGATCTATCTGACGTGAATCAGTCTCCGAGGTGATGAAGAAAGACTTGACAGTCCTTTATGCCTCAGGGATGTGTGTCAGCGATGTCGGTAAGGGGTTCATGCGAACGAGTAGTCTTTTGAATTAAAATGTGGTTTTAACAGAGGACGTACTCGCTTCGACAGATGTAAAAGGTTTTCCAATTGTGGCTTCTAAGTCATCAAAGGCCCTTTCTGGTTATATTGGCAGGACTGAGCTGCGCTATGTACTAGGTTTGTATATATATATTTGCACACTCACTTGATCTCTGGAACTCATCGTGTTTCAGAAAAGGCTCAACACATGGGTGATGTGTTACCGGAAACACCATGCTCATTCAGCAGACAAGCATCTGATCAGGAAGACTTTGTCTTGTCAGGGGTGACGTCAGGGTCGGCTCTAGGAGCCGAAGAGGACGTTGCAGTTGAATTGCTAGAGACTACGGCATCAAACGATGTTCTTAAATTATGGCCATGGGTGAACCAGGTACGTATGCCTCTTGATATCTACGTTGCTATTTTATTGATGAAGGCCACTTGAGACGCCTCTCACCGTGTCTCCACGGCTACCCCTCGAGATCGTCATGCAACTTTTCAAGCGTATGGGGTGAGTCGTTTCTATTGTATGCGCTGCACACGTTCAATACAATTCTGGTAAAGCCCCCGTGTCATCCTCGTCGAGGAGCTAGGCTCTTTGAGGGGGTTAGTCTCTGTGAAGGACGTGCTGAGGTTTAATCTGACAGAAAAGTCCGAGAGCGATCAACAACACCGGGACAATGGTGAATTTGAAGCTGCCTTGGAAGTGACGTGGAACTGGGCTGTAGGGATGTTGGACGACTTTGTGGAGTGGTGTAGAGGTATCGTCCGACGCTAAATAACCACTTGTATTGACCAATCGCATTTTGGCGGTTTTACTTATTCGAGCGCTCAAGGCACCCCAGCGTGTTGATGATTTTTGGGATCTTCTCGGTTTCTAGTCACGTGTGGAGTGTTTGCTCCAATTGAGCATGCATTAATTGTTCATCCCGTCTTGGTACGTAGGAACTATATATAACTTTTTTTCGTACCGATTCCCAGTGTCGCATCCGATCTTCTCCTTCTCGAGGAGTGTGAATCCAGAAGGGCAAATTGGGGGTTGTCTAGCAATACATCGTCCAGCACGCTGAGGATGATCGCAGTTGACCTTCCCTTGAAGCTATTGGCGATGAAGTCACAACAATTGAGTTGACTCGCAGTGCTTCACAGATCTGTCCTCGACAATGATCGTGCTATCAGCGCCTGTTCGTGCGCGCGTGACTTGTTTTCGTTGTTGTAGTCACTAAGCTCCGATAACAGAAGTCTCCGAGGTTTAATGGCCGGTTGGGTTGGCTCGGAGATTGCGATCGTGCGCACAGTGGCAGTATGCATTTAGACGAAGATAGATGCCTCGAGCAATGTTCAAAAGATAACACGGGAAATGAAACTACGTACAACGGTCAGTGTAAACGTCCGTATGTAAACTAATTCAACCATCCACAGGTAAGTTGTAACCGGGTGGTCGCAGCGCCGTGTGTCCGAATCGGATACGCACACGTTTCTCTGTGCTCGACTCGAAAATATGCTCATAGGTATTAGTAGGTCAACCACTAGCCGACTATCGCGGTTGATCCATAGTGGGTCAGGTTCATCTTGTTTCATCTCATTCTGTTCTCCGCAATTTGCAAAAGTGTATTCCTGGCCTGCATCGATAGAAATTCGCCGCAACGACATACACACACAGGTTTTTAAGTAAGTAAACCGAAATACCACGCAGCCTGCTCCAAATCATACTCCGACACCTTTTCGTTCCTCCTATTTTTTGGGGCGGCACGGCGACTGCCATCGTGCACGTAGAGTGGCTAGGAGTCACATGCAATGCACAAGTAGCACACTACACACAAGGTGTTGCCAATGCTTGCCATACTTTGGCGAAGATGTCGTGATGACGCCGTTGCTCTTCTTATCCGCAGATTGCTATGTGGTGCTCCGGTCATTTCGCGCACACAAATTGTTCGCGGACTTTTTCCTGGTACCTGTACCTCAGAGAGGGGTGCGGATCGTCGATTTATTCCTGGACATGTCGTTGTACCCTGACAAATGGGCTATCGGTTGTCTAGCTGAGGTGGTGTGATCACGATCGGGTGCGTGGTCCCCTAAAGCCTCTTTCTCCTCAAAGCCTGCCGTACATTCTGATTGAATGAAAATACACTTAGTGGATGTGGATGGCTGCGGAGTCGGCTTCGGAGTCGCCTCCACTTTGGTTTGATGCCTAGCCAATCGCTAGCTTGAAGTAGCAAGCCCCACATAGCTGGCTCACTAGTATTAACGGTCAGTATGAGCGCTTGGACAGAGAAGTTCCTTCAAGTTGTTAGTCGCGAACGAGTCAAACATGCGTTCTCAGGCTAAAGCTTCGCCAATTGATGACCCGGATGGGTTTCCTACGATATAGATTTCGAACCGACGTTATCGTGCTCTCTAAAATCCAGAAGATCAGGTGAGCTCTAGCTTAAAGAGTATGGTGTTGAACGATGTCCATAAAGGGAACTGTACCTCAGTACTGCGCCAATAAAGGGCAGTCAGCCTGCTGCACACGCAAATTCAAGCGTACCGCGTACTGTCTTGTGACTCTCTTCTTTAACACCAATCCACTGAGTAACTCCGATACCGGCCCTGCGTTTGGTCCGAATGCTACAACTTGACCGTAGCAATTACTCATCGTAAGCAGTGAAATTGCATATGGACACGAAGCTTCTAGTCGTTTCCAAAAGGACATGGTCGAGATCGTGGTGATATCTACTATGTGACATCGAAAGTGGTATGGCCCCTTTTACTCCCTTCTGCCATTGTAGCCTGAAGCTTAGTCTACGTAGTCATGCCAATTCACCAGGGAGGTATTCTGCTGGTGGAAACGTTTGCACCCCAAATCACACGCGGCTATGTTGCGCGCAGGTTAGGTTCCTTCTCCGATCTCATTACAATGCCCGTACAAGCCACGTCATGACAGTAAGGGTCTCTGTACATAGAAGTTCGTCAACACATGTCGAACAGCGGAGCAACAGCGGGCTTCCAATTAAGGGTGTCTTCAGCTCAGGTGACCAACGCGCCAAACGTTTTGCCCCTTGCACGTGAACGTGTTGGCGGTGACAATGATGTTACGGTGGCTTGCACGCGTAAGTGATCTCGTACGCTTTGCTGCGGGGCTGGATAAAACATCAACCCAGTCTCCTGCCAGCGGTTGCACCGAGGATATAACATTGCTCCCACCCGGATAACTCACAATTTTCTTGTTCCATTCAGCAGATCTCAGGGAGCGTACACATTTGGGGGTACTGAAGACGAGATACAGATCCGACCCTCGCACTCTGGAATTCTGATATGAGACAACAAGAGAAATGTGGGTTCGCAACGCCCGTGAGACCATCCCCCTGGGATTCGGCATGATTAGCTCCTCGACATGCTATTTCTTTTGCGAAGCTGTCTCAACGAGGATGGCTGGGGGTGGGTTCGCACATTCGTTGCATGTGGGTGAGGCCATGCTCCCGGAGCTTGGCGCGATCCCAACATGTCGCCAATTCTGCGAAGTGATCATACACTCATTGAGATCGATATCCGTCGTAGTGGCATCAGCGCGCTCACGGAGGTCGAAACCAAAGTAAGTGGGCCGGCATCGTCCAGTACCCCGTTAACTTCGCACACGCGAAGGCGCAAGCTGGGACAGGAGCTAATTATGGTCGGTGATTCTGCGTCGAATGTTCTGTTTTCATTCAATCGACTTTACTCAATGACGGGATCACATCGCCAAAATTCACGGTTAACGGAACCCCATTCAACTTTAGCAGAAATAGATGAAGAAATATCAGAATATGTTCTCGAAATAGTTTGAGTAAAGAGTTGCGGCCAGCATCGTAGATGTGAGGCCTGATGCAGTGCGTGACGACATCTTTCCTTGATCATATCTGACCAAATAAGTCGTTCATATTCTAGAAATCGACGGTTTGGGACGTCACATCGGCGTACTACAATTTCAGTTGAGGGGGGTAGTCACATTTCGTCTGCAAATGTACGGCTGAAGTCGCAGAATTGTCATTTTCGTGCCTTTTTCCATCCACTACCGCCTTCCCTCCCGTTGACAACACATTTTCTGCTACTGCCCAATTTCCCGCCATCCCCACCCACGTCGTCTCTCCTCGTGTTGTCTTTTCCACCTCCAAATTCGGTGCTGCTAGTAACACCGAGTTCAGCAAGCATCATCCTTATCCTTTGCCTGGCGTCCCTCAGGATTCGTTTCTCGCCCAGCCTTGCAATCACGGCGTGGCGTTTACGCTCGGGTAGTGTTTCCGGAAGGGAAAGCAGGCGTTCGTCGTCCTGATGAAGACATGTAAGTGGACTAGAGCCATTGTCACAATGAAGTAAGAGAGGACCTCGACACTTCCACCAATATACATCCCTTCGCATTGATTGAGTACCTCATCCAATATTTCCAACACTTGCTTGCTATCTTTAGCATCACCTTTTTTAAAATGTCCTTTCGGGAGCTTTCCTTTTGAGTGTGCGCTCTTGAAATCACCCTCAGGCATGATAATGAGACGAATCAGTGAGATGAGTGCAAGAGGCAAGATCGCAGACAAGTCAGACCCGGGCTCGGGTAGACTGAGCACAAAAGTACTAGAAATTAGATGAACGAAGTTAGTATCCCTTATACTGAAGTGAAATCAGCACACGAAGAATGCTGAGGCCGTTGACAAGCAAGAAGAAAGGATATAATAAGACATACTCGTCCTCACCCTCGTCAAGCCACCACTCGATGCGCGTATGCACATCCTTCATTTTCGAACTGAAGCTGCTCCTTTGGACCGCCTGAACAACCAAGTCTGCTCGAACCTCCACAACGTCGGACGGGTTGCCTAACAGCAAGATGGTCTCTACATTCGTGTCGCAATCTTTCATTTCCACGTCTTCAAACCTGTCGAGTGTAGAATCGCGTGGAGAAGAGTTTATTCGAACTAGATCAACGTGTCCGTATCGCCTCAGAAGCTCTGAATTCGGTAGGTCGCCATATGTATTCAGCTATGATAATGAATGTGTTTGCAGGCATTTTTGCCGTGGGATCATCAACGACGTCAATGACAAAAAGATCGAATGAGCGAACGCAAAGGGAAATGGGCGAGGGGAAACATACTTACAATCTGCTCGCCTTGCTTTACCTTCTTTGTGGTTACCATTCGCAGTACAAACGGTTCGTAGAACAGCTTTGCCTAGAAGCCGTTCGTATGTGTCAGCTGAGCTTCCAAGTTACGGTTGTCGCAGAGAGTAGTAATAAAACATGTAGGCACAAGACGAAAGAACTGGGCTTACGTTCTCACTGCCCCATCTTGCATTCAAAAGGTCTGCCATCGGCACCATTGCCACATCTGAAGGGTCATCCTCGTCATCCTCCGAATCCGAGTTGAGCTCTTCGTTGGTGTCATCGAGTGAAGAGAAGGGAGAATGAGTATCGTCAACGTGCTTAGAAGATTCAGTGGAGGTGTTCGGATAGGGATCTTCGCCTTCACTTGCATCGCTCTCTTCTGCCACACCGTCGCGTTCTTTGTCTTCCTCGATTTCGTCGTCACTTTTCCAACGGTGAACTGTGAAGCTGCGTGATAGAATGCGACTCCCAGCACGATGATACGCCTCAAGGGTATACCACTTCCCATGATGGGAAGGCGGAAACAGGGTGGGGGCTGTCTAGGGGTAAAAGTCGATATGAGGAGTAGAACTCAGAACATGGACTAACTTTGATGGCAGGAACAAGCTGCTCAGAGTATGCGCGCTCAGCATCTTCGCGGCCAATCTTATCTACCTATCATGCAGCAATGGGAAAAACCGAAAATGTCACAATTCAGACCGACGCATCAAGTGGGATTGACCAACATACTATGGATGTCCCTCGGAGCTCCTCAAGCTCCTCTGAACTCCAGAACATCGGGGTATCGAATGTTGTCGGGAGAGTACGCATGTATGGTCCCCATTTCGTCTGTACGTTGTCCTGGCTCTGTCTGTCACTATCCATGACATCCAATTCGTGTGTCCATGCATCCTCCCACATCATACACAAGATCAACCCAACCCAACCTTTATGCAACCTGTGTGCACGCCACGTGTCAAAGCCAAAGAGAGCAGGAAGAGGTGAGGTTCGCGTTGAGAGCGTGATTGCTCGCGGAAGAGTGAAGAGGGTGTACCCTTCCTGTCAGGTTCATGCAGTATTCGAACATTGATTAGCCCAAAATGACAGTGTATAGTGATCATCAGCATCGTCAACGTGCACACACCGGAATATCACACAACGCGGTAACTCCGCGTCCGCTTCTCTGGAAGTCTGCGATACCCATCACTTCCGTATCAATGGATCCTCCACTTGACTGGAACCATTGCACGAACGCAGCGATATCTGCGTCGTCCATCGTAGCCATCGTGGTGGTGCTTCAACGGATCTACCAAACAGGTGTCAATAATGCTTACGACGTGGAATCATTCTTGTAGTCGACCCATCGAGTGTCAATGTCATAAAAAGCGGCTACCCTGCAATCCTATCGTCACAGCCAGTGCTTCAATGTCCCTTTGAAGGCTTGTACGAACTTCACCATTCCGTCAATTTCCAAATGGACGTCAGCAACATTTCGCCCCCAATTGGAATTGAAAGAACACGGACCACCAACCAAGTCTCGAACGATTTCGAACGTTGCCAAACCGTCAGGGGGGTCCAAAACACGGTGGACCTCCCATCCCGCAAACTTATATTCTATTCTCCTTTGATCTAAGACATTACAGGTGAGCTATCGAGTCTTGTGAAATGGGAGCATCGTGGTGGTCTCCCATCGCCACAGCTTCACAACAGAGGTTCTCTACTCCATCTTCCGATCAGCTCTCAAACACCACCAATGTTTCTGGTTTACGACCCCGTCTCCGAGTCTGATCGTCTCTTCGAAGACGCCCTCGCGGCTGTTCTTCCCATGCGTCTGCACTCTACCGGCCCAGGGTAGGCATTCAGCATCACAGCAGCGTGACAACTACTTTCCAAGGTAATTCAGTTATCTGCGTGCCTTACACACTTGTTTAATTCACTCTTTCTTTAGAGTCACAAGCCATGTCAATAACCCTCCGAGCCCAATACAAATCATGTCGATAGGTGCCAAAGACATATCTTGAAATGCGGGGTGCGAATTAGCTTCATCAGGGATGTCAAGAGCCAGCTCTAAGAGAGCAAACAGAGCATTCGCCCCAATGCCTCGCGTCGGATCTCGAGATAACTCTTGATATCACGGATGTGATACCCACTGCTGTCGATGGCCTGCTCCACCACAGCTTCGAGATACTCGTCAAAGGTCGCGACGAACCGCTTTTGTGATTGCTTGCTCGTATCCCGTATCGTGCGTTCCCAGAATCTGTGGTTGAATAGACGTCATTTCACGCGTTCCAAAGGGAACCAGTAAGGGACTTACTGACGCGCCACCTCACTACCAACAGGATTATGCGGTTTTCGAAGCGCGTCCATTATAGCGTCCTGTTGCTTTCGGACCTCGGATGGCTTGTGCATATCCGAGTCATCATCAACGAGAAAAGGTAAGGTGCGTTAGATCGCAGCATTATCTCAGAAACCATCAGTTGATATGTTTTAGTCGTTTACCTTCGCTTTTGGATAAGCCAAACACACAGGAAGATCTATCCAACGAAGTAAATATGATCTCGGTGGCAGACTCTTTCGCGAAGCCATTTACAACGGTTCTGCGCCGCCAATGCTGTAGAAGATGAAATGAATGACTATATCTCAGATGAATTCCTTTCCAGGTGAATATGAACTACAACATCAACATTCCGCTTGAAGCGTTACTTGTCTTCATTTTTAAGTCATTGATTTTGACTATTTTCCTTTTGCAGTGAGACACTGCACCAAGTGGAATTGTTTCTGGTCACGAAGACTGCTGTCGGCACGAGTTCAAGTTTCTACAGTGCAGATTCCTGATGATAAATGGATTATATGATATCTGTCAATCATCCACAAGGCGGCTTTCCGGTGAGCATTATAGTTGTTCCGCAACATGTGCTCACGGATGTGCTAAATAGTACTGAAGATCCCTTCAGAGTCGACAGAAATTCTGATCAGAACAATAACCATCCTTTTCTCCCAAGTGGATTCCGCGCGCTCTTGTGACTAAATCACACACAGATAGACCAATGATCAATTCGGCCACAGCGTTTACCTGCCTCCAGACGAGCGTCATAGCGGATCTTTCGCCCGATCCCTGATTCTTGCTGTCCGTAAGCCACCTGCTGAACCATATCTATGATGATATCGCCTAACAGTACGTTGAAGACACGCAAACCTCTCCTACTCCCCACAGAGCATACTTGCGTAAGAATTCTTTCCCGTCCACACGTATACAATTGCTTGCCGCTCATTTGTCGAACGTACGCGTCTAGCGGGGGCCCGGTCAGCGCCACGCTTTGCGCAACCTGATGAATGCCCCGGCCCCGGGCCATCCGCAACCGTGGTGTCTTAAATGTCAGGACCTGAGCACTGAGCTTTCGGGGTGACTGCCACGTTGGCTATTCGTACGAACCGATTGATCCTTCGATGGTCCAACATTTACCAGCAACCATCGGGTTGTTGCACCTACATAGCAACGTGAGTTGGTGTATGTCTTGTTCGACTTCAACCTGAAGGACTTTTGACCTGGTCCGGAAGGGCTCAGGACCGTTCTGTCATCTGGACGGAAGATGAGGGTATTCCCAGAAACTGAATACAAACCGTATTTCTCCGCTGTCGATTTGTCGACGTACTCCCTACCTCATACAATCGGACGAATATTGAACGGAGAACAGATCACAAACGTTCGTCCGTGTGTAGGATCAGCAATTGCTTGCCACGAGAAGGGATCAAGGAATGTCTGTCCGGAGAGACTTCCAGTCTTCAAATAGGTTGTAGCTTCCCCAGACCAAGAGACTTGAGCGCGCCAAAGGCAAGGGAAAAGGCTTTCATATCGAGAAGACTAACGAGGCTGATCCTTCATGTTCTAGTAGTATGAGGCCATTTTGATGCAATATAGTAGCATCCCGAATCCACGAGCAGGTGTCCAAACCCATGAGACCATTAGCCCCCGCCAGGTTAGGCGAACTATGATTGTCTGTCATTGGTTTCCATTGCGCGGGTTACATTTCATGGAGGCCTAATCATGTAGCATGTAGCAAGAGGCAGAAAGCATACGTGCATGGCGGCAGCACCGACCAGGCCGAAGGAGCCCGACCGAGACAGCATGATGCAGAATAACTACATGAGACCCCGGTAAATCAGGAACTTATGGGCTGTGAGGTTGCATGGTTACCTAGAGGACGCGGGACCCATGATCATGCAAGTGTTTACTACACACCATTTTCGGATCGTGAGAACTAACAAAATCCCCAGTGAACGATGGTCGCTGAAATTGGATTGCGATTTGATCTCGTACCAGGTGCTCATCTGCCATGACCTCAACAGAGATCCGGTGGACGACCTGGCATGCACAGGGACAAAGGTTATGGGCTGCCTCGGTAGAGATTCAAGCATGCGATGACGAATGACGAGGTTTGCTGCACTTGAGGTGTGGTGTACGCTGTGTTGCATCCCTTCCCGCCCCCACGCGTACGACCGCTTTCCCTGACGTTCAGTTCTAGATTCCCCATGGTTAAGACCGTGGCAGGTTGGATCACAAGCCTCCTGGTACTCCAGCGTTCAGTTCTTGACACCTGAGGACTCCACGGTTGAGGGCGCGCCGGGGCCCAGCCATCCATTAGGTTATGGATAGCGTGGCGCTGACCACATCCATGATCTGAGCCTGTGCTAGGTACGTTCAATTGGCGGCGTTTCGCGTCTCAGAGGTAATTTGCCTGTTACCTCACCAATGGTAATGCGCCGAGTGCATGCAAACTCCGAGGGCACACGAAATGATAGCCCTGTGGGTATGGATGCGTCTCGGCAACTTGGAGGAGGTAGATGGACAGTGGCAGCTGCAGGGTGTCAATGACCTTTCTTTCCATTCCACAGATACACCGGCTATTCGCATTATCCTATTGCAACTTTATCTACCCCAGTCCACAAGAAAGTACACTGAATTTCTCGTGTCCAATTTTGTCGTGACTGAGGTAGGACCAGGTGGGGTTCCTGGCTCATAGCCTACCTAGTAGCACATGGCATGTGCCTGAAACATCACTTGAGGGGACAAGCTTGGTAGTTGATGTGCGCCATTAGTAACTCGGCAGCTACGACACCGGACCTCACCTACATTGTGGAGCAGAAGGATAGCCGGCGCTCGTGCAGAGCACCTGCGGATCGTCGGGATGAAGAATGGAACCAATATAAGTAACTCAAGGGTTATATGGCACCAAAAAATCGAGCCCAGCAACACTTTCGTCTCACATAATTAGCCATTTGTACATTACGACTCAGAATACGACAATGTTCGCCTGTAGAATTTATGTACTCCCTCGATCGACTTTTGTATCTGGAAGGACAACAAGTACGCAAGATTTTGTTTTTCAGTGTTCCGACATTTACTGATAGATGTTCAGGGAGTTGAATTCGAAGGACGCATTCGCAAATGCCTCTGGATGGTTGTTCACGTAATCTAGTCACAAAATGAGTGTCGTTTCAGATCAAACGTCGACATCGTTGAGCTCACCGACACAGTTCGAGGGACATCCAGACGAGGAGTAAAGGTTGCCAGCCCAATCTCCGCCTGCGAAACCAAGTCATTCCAGGTACAACCTCTACAGAAACGACGTACAAAAGCTCAGATTGATGATCATATTCATGGGGCCAAAGTGAGTTGCGAAATCACAATTCTCGCTTGGGAAGAACGCTGCAGGCGTACCCTGATGGGAGTATTGGTGATTATCCTCAAACACCAGTACGAGTTGCTTACCCAGGTGCAGGGGTCCACAGTGTTCCCCGGGTGCTGTACTTCGAAAGGAACGGCGGAACAGTCACGTTCCCAAAAGTATATTGCGACGTGAGTGGGAGTCCGCTCGATTGCATACCTAGTTAGACCAGTAAGGTGATTGGATGCTTATTCACAACCGGCGAAATTTACCAGCCACCGCCGATTCCATTAAAGTTTGGCCCAAAGCTGTTACCATTAGCTGAAAAGTGGACACCACACCCCTGATTGCCAGTGGTGAATACGTCACAGTCATTCAGAAGGTTTGTTCTGAAACAGATGAACATGCATGTGGAACTGCAGACGGTTTTGGAACAACGCGAAGATCATACCCAGTCATCCATCGAGATGATGGCATAGCACAATCTGTGATGACATGAGGACCAGCACATTTTCTGCTATGAGGACACTTACTTGCACTCATGTGTAGGGTTGACTGGTTGGGGATCTTATTGTTGACACCCTCAACGATATCGATTTCTCCCTGGGATAGCCGTTAGGACTGATGGCGTGCATGCATGAGATCTCACTCCATTCGGCCAGTTCTCACCGACTTCCTGAAAGTGGTGTTAATCTACGCGCGACAAAAATTCAACATAAAAATTAACACACCCTATATAACCAGGAACAGACATGAACTGTGTTAGTGGATGTGTCGACGTAAAGCATAAAAACGAACCCTGATAAACGCCTGAGCAGTCTGTATTTCGAAAACCAAAATGTCACTTACAGACGGCCGGCCATGTTCCACAACCCTCAGGCATGTGGCGAATGTCGAAGCTAACGTACAAAATGGTTTCTTTTGAGAAAAGGCAGCAAGCACTAGTTTGTTGCGCCTACATCGCAACGTGAGTGGTGTATGTGTTGTTCGACCTCAACCTGAAGGATTTTCGACCTGGTCCGGAAGGGCTGAGGACGGTTCCGTTATCTGCACGGAGAGTGAGGGTGTTCCCAGAGACCGAATACAAGCTATATTTCTCCGCTGTCGACTTGTTAACGTAGTCCCTGCCTCATACGATAAAAAGAATATTTGGTGAACGGAGAACAGATCACGAACACTCGTCCGTTGGTGGGATCGGCAATTGCTTGCCACGAGAATGCATCAAGGAATGATTGTCCAGAGAGACTTTCGGTCCTTGAATAGTTTGCAGCTTCCGCATACCAAGAGACCGCGAGCGCGACAAAGGCAAGGAAAGAGGTTTTCATATCGAGAAGATCAACGAGGCTGATCCTAGTAGTATGAGGCCCTTTTTATGCAATATAGCATCCCGAATCCATGATCATGTGTCTAAACTCACGAGATCATCAGCCCCCACCAGGTTGGGTGAAGTATGACTGTCTGTTATTGGTTTCCATGGCGCGGGTTACATTTCATAATGCAGCAAGAGGCAGAAAGCATGTGCATAGCGACAAGCCTGACCGAGACATCGTGGCAGTAGAAATAATAACATTAGGTCCCTAATAAATGGAACTTACGGACTGCGATGTTCCATGGTTGCCCAGAGCGTGTAGGGACCCGCGATCAAGGAAGAGTGTACCACGCCACCTCTCGGATCGTAGGAACCAACGAAATTCGTGTTGAACCTGCGGTTGTTAGTCCAGAAATGGTCGCTGAAACCAGATTGCGATTTGATCTTGTACCAGGTGCTAATCTGTCATGACCTCAACAGAGGTCCGGCGGACGGCACTAACACGCACAAGGACGAGGGTATATGCTGCCTCGGTAGAGGACATATGGATGACAAGGTTCGCTGCAAGTGAGATAGGAACGAGTGCGATAGGATAGTCGCGATAGGAAGAAGAGGTAGGTTACATTTGAAGAGGATTGGGCGGCGTCGGGCAGTGTTGGACTCGTAGTACTCCCGTCTACTGGTGGTTTTCGCGATCATGTGAAACGCCAAGAGTTTTTCAGCCCAGCGCTCGTGATCTTCCGACGCACGTATGGCCGAACCTATCAGATGACAAACATAAAAACATAGTAGCGTCCGTGAAGCTTTTTGTTCAAATCAATGCTGTGTTTGCTACTTACACCAACGGGCCCATATTGACGGGAGAAGGTTCCATCGCGTCATCCAGGAAAAGAACAGAGTGAACCAATCGAGTCCGTTCGCACCCGGCAAGTGTTCACATGGAGTTTGACGTGTGACTCTCGAACTTTGAGCTTGGACCAGCGCCATAATAATAGATCTTGTACGGAGATCCGCGTGTTTCATCATCACTTCCTCGTATACATGAACGGCTGAACACTGTCAAGGATGGAAGGCGCAAGAAGGTGGTCGATTGTTTACTTGCTCTTATCGGACCAACCAAAGTCTGAGAAACCGGAACTGGCCTCCAGAGCGGCCGTAATGCCACTGCTAGCACTGGCCTCAGCCACCGCCGACCGTCGCGACATCGGTTGACGACTCTGTTGTGCTTTCTCTACCATTACCCATGCACCATTGTTTCCTTATCCCTGAACTCGCCATCTCCATCATCCAATTCCTTGCGGATGACCGCCCGGCTTGGCATGACAGTCGTTACCTGAAGAACCCCAGGGACGTAGCGAGGCTTGCCCAGACGTGCAAAGCACTCGCAGAACCTGCACTCGACATCCTCTGGAAGACGCAACATTCGCTTGCTCCCCTCGTCATGTGCTTACCCCTCGACGTCTGGGAGCTAACAAGACGAGGGAAAACTGTCGTGCGTTGCTCTCCTTGACCCTATGATTCATGTTAACGGCCGGCTGCGTTGCCACCCATACAGGCCCTCAAGAGAGAGCCTACCCCTATGGAGTGGTCCTCTCTCACGAAATATGCTCACCGCATCTGGTTTATCTCTCAGCCCGCGTCATTTAACCTCCCTAGACTCGACGATGTAGTACTGGCTTCCCTTATCTCACCTTCGCATTTTGGCGCATTATTTCCCTCTCTCCGAATCCTTGACTACTCCGTCGTCTCTGTCGCTGCACCGATGATACATCTGCTGACCAAGGTCTTATCGACCGAGCGACACTTGGGGTTGATGACCAGCCTTTGTGTCATATGTCCCAGGGCTTCGCAGAAAGAGCAAGTCTACGACCTCTTTCAGGCTATACGGACTAAAGCAACACAACTAGAAACACTCAGGATTGACTCTTTCACATCTACGGCATCAAATTCCACCCTGGCAGTCACGCTCATGGAAGGAGAGTTCAAGTTCTTGCGGAAACTGGAATTGAGCTGGACAATTCATGTCTCTCCCGAGTGTTTGACGTGTCTCGTCGGGATGGAGCACCTGCAGGAAATCAGTTTATGTGTGCGTCGTGATATCGACCTTGATTTCTTGGTAAACGGCTGTTCGTTTACCAAGACCAAAGGTCCCACGAGTCCGATCTGCATACGGACACTTCCCGTCTTGAAGTCACTCAAAGTGATGGCACATTCGCTGGATCAATGCACAGCTCTTGTCTCGCTCGTCACATCCCCCTTTCTCGACAATATCACCTTCTCGTATGACGTACAAGCCCCAAGCGCCCTCATTGAGGCATTCTTCCGCCAAGTTCACGAAACATGTCAGAATATCATTACGATATCCACTCCCGCAGCGTCATCCCCACTGCACACCATCTCCCTCACGCTGAAGCACAACTTGGGTCCACTGTCGAGCGCTACATCGCCCTTCCTCATCCACCCCTCCCAAACACTCTCCCCCCTACTTTCTCTCCGACACCTTCGCTCCCTCCGACTCCTCCATCTGGGTACGATTGCCGTTGACGACGGATTCTTGCGGGAAGCCGCGAATGCGTGGGGCGCACATTTGCAAGAGCTCGAAGAATGTGGGATACCGTGGGTAGGCGTGGAGGAGTCGAGTGACCTACCGGGATATGTGGCCGCGACGCTCGACGGCGTCGGCGAGTTCATGAGGCGGTGCCCGCGATTAGAAAGGCTGAGAGTGGCGTTTGATGGCAGGGGTATGCCAAGCCCCGAGGAGCGTCCTGGCGAGACCCAAGGCAAGCAAGAGATGGGGCAGGAAGAGCAAGTGTGCGACTGTGATCCGAGCCGGGAGGGGGAACGACTTGCGTTTTCATCATCTGTCCTCCAGGTGCTCAATGTCCGCGATTCACCGATTGATGACCCAGAGCGCGTCGCCAAGTTTTTGAAGCGAGTTGCGCCTGCGTTGCGTGTGATTTGTGTGGAGGGGTCTTTGGATATGTGGAGGAAGTGGAGGGAGGTGGAGGACCGGATGAAGTGAATAGAACGTGTTGAGCTGCCCGTCAGGTCAATCCCATTTACAAAGTTATGGTTATTAAATACGATGGAGGGCAGAAGGGTCAGAACGATCTAGCTGTACGTGTATTCATTATGTTTAGCTGTGTGCCATTGTCACCTATCCGCGCTATGTGGGTGGGCGGACGGCTTGCATGTTTCGCGATACCATAGTATGTTTAACTTGCTATATTTCTTGGATGGCAATGAACTCTACCGTTACAATATTTTTTACCCTACCAAGAGAGAAAAGGATGGCCATTGATGTCCTCTTCACTTAGTCGTCACCATCAATGATTCCGCCTATTGACATTAGGTTGTCAGTTATAAATACGAGAGGATGAAGCAAAAGGAAGAGATGAACCTAGTAGTTATTGTCTTCAATGTAAAGGTTGGCATCGGGGAACCGAGTCTTGATGACATCCCAGAGCCAGTGCATTGGCGTCCCAAATGTGATGTCGGGGGAGTCATATGCTCCCGCGCCACTGGTGAGGAGGGCAACGAACTTGCCAAGGGCGTCGACAATGATGGACCCAGAATCCCCATCCCTGGAGAACGGACCGGAGTTGTTGTCGTAGGGGTAAACTGCTGCTTCTACCAAATCGTGGCTGCCTACGGCGAAGTAGTGGCGAACATGAGACTCAAAACCATTTACACAACCAATGGTGGTGAGCGTGGTGTGGCCATGTTTTGTAACGTATCGCACAGGGTCATTTTGGAGACTTCTGCTATTTGGTGTGCACATCTCTTTGGCAGAGAGAATGCCTTGAAGCTTGAAGAGACGTTCAACTGGATAATTGAAATGGGATGGTGCACCAATGCGAGGGTACATCATTGTAATAAACTTGCCAGAGTCAATCTCAGGGCCTGGGATATGATCAGTTAGATTAGATGCCTTTAGCCACACAGATCAGCACATGCCTAAGTTGAGCACATTGCCCCTGAAGTTCCACAAGAACTATGACACAAACATCCTTTGTATAACCATGAACAGGGGTATCGACACTGATTGGAGGTGCCCAGACAATGTGTCCAATGACCCGGTCCTTCAGCCATGTCCACTGCTTCTTTATCTTCATGAAGAACTTTTTGAGCTCCTCAATTGCCACTCGTGTCCTGGTAAGCCCATGTTGAGTCACCTTCAGCTCCCTTGTCTGTTCAGCATCAGCACCATTCATCAGCAAACCTACATTTTTTCTGAGTTATCAAAATCAATGACCTTGCTGAGCTGTCTGACTTGACTGACAGCATGCTATCAGTGCTATCATTCATAAGTAATTCATTGCTATTAGCATTCTCAGA
>JBBPJP010000174.1:0-41889 GCA_038088775.1 Boletus barrowsii
CCCGCATCTGGAAACGTGCTCAAGCAGAAATAGATAATGTGATCGGAACCGACAGACTTCCCGAGTATGAAGACAGACCGTCCTTGCCATATGTAGATGCGATCATGCGGGAATCATTGAGGTGGCAACCAGTTGGTCCTCTTGGTGAAATCTACTGTCCTAGTTTCTCGATGCTTTCTGAGGCGTCTGGAAGGCTTGCCACATGCTGTCGTCAGTGACGACATTTACAAGGGTTACTATATACCTCGCGGTATGTCTCAGATATACACGGGATTGATTTACGGTGACATGTGTTCCATAGGGGCAACTGTCTTTGCAAATCTGTGGTATGAACGACCAGTGAATCGCTTGTGGTGACGGAATCCTGATGAAATTGTACCCCAGGGCAATGTCACGTGACGAAGATCGGTATCTTGATCCGGACACCTTCATTCCTGAGAGGTTTTTAGATTCTGAAGGGAAACTGATCCCAGATAACCCTGCCGACTTTGTGTTTGGATTCGGGAGACGAAGATGTCCAGGTAAGTAACAGGATGTTCCCATCATCAACGATTCATGATTTGCGCTTTATCCTTTGCAGGCCGACACACTGCAGATGCATCCGTCTGGAGTGGCATTGTGACAATGCTGGCTACGCTGAATTTCAATGCTGCCAAAGATGCGAACGGAAACGACATTGAGTTTGAAGCAAAGTTTGCGAATGGGATTGCGCAGTGAGTTCGGACAGTTTATTTGATGCCCTCAATTTATCACTCTAAACACATTCAATTATAGTCACCCAGTTCCTTTCCCGTGTAACATTACCCCTCGTACACATATCACTAGGGAGTCCCTCGAGCAATCCCTTGGTGAATGAAGTGGTGGTGTTTGTCGACCAATCAAATCATAGACGTATGCATTATGGACTGTATTCTCCCGCAGAGTCATCGATGACCGAAAATACCAGTTGCTGGCTGTTAACTATTATACTAAAGAAAACGACATTACCGGGTGGAAAATCGTTTCGCCTACGCCACTCGCATTCTCTCCCACATTTCTTCCTGTGTCTTTTCCGCATACGCGGGGGGCCCTTCGAGACCGCACAGTATCTCGTGCATTGCCGCGCTCGATACGCACTACAGGCATCTCAGCTTGTTCCAGCCCTGTTTTCAGACAGGTTTTGGCTCTTGGAGTGACCGGTCAGTGGGTGCGGCTTCCATTGCCAGCCTCGGCCCAAAAGACATGCACTAAGCGAACCAGGATGTAGAGAGCATCGGATCGCTCTGGGTCTTGACTGGGTGCCTCGTTGTACGAATCAGTACGATAGAACTCATGTACAGGTGATTGATCAAAGCCTTGGAATTGTTTTGAAGGCTCCACCGGTAGCGGACGCCTGGTAATTCCGACCCCCTTGTTGAGTACGAATAAGCCTATACCACGCAACGAGCCAAACACTCTCATGCGGACATTGTTCTCAAGGAACTGGTGATCATACCGACGGTTTGCCTCATAGGCGGGCCGGTCACCAAACTACAGTAAACCATGTTTGCTGCATGGACTGTATTCTCCACGCGAATTCACCAATACTATGAGTTTCTCATGTTCATCACCCGGATCAGGTGTGCTTTTTTCGAAGCGAGTCCGGGCCGTGCTTCAAAGTGCACATGATATCATGATGATCTGTTATTTTTTAATAGAACCTAACATGGCCAGTCAATGTCCTCACGGGTGCAATCCCCCGACGAACGTTGCTCCTCGTTTTCACAAGGGAACCCGTTCCTTGAGCGATGTGTGCCAGGCCTAGTCAGGGTCGGAGGCGGCAATAATGGCAGGAACACCTTGCTTGCCGAGGGGTATATAAGAAGCAGTCTTGGTGTCCGGCGCTTCTATCAGGTGCGAACTTGAAAGTGCAGCTAGCATGCATATCAAACACTCACTGATCCTTCTCGGGGGAGTACTAGGGTCTCTTGCAACCCAGGTTCCGCCGAAGCACTTCACTGCCCCTGCTGCGGCGTAAGCTCAATTGCTATCTCCACTGTCATAGCGTTGACGTTACTTCACAGTCCGACAGACCAGTCTTCGTTCTACGTCGGAGGTTCAAATGGCACCATCACCAACACTCCAAACGTGCCTGGCAAGGTCTTTGACCGCTTCATTCAAATCTGGCTCGAGAACGCCGATTTTGCGACCGCCATTGCGGATCCCGTTTACAGGAAGTTGGCTAGCCAGGGCATCCTTCTCACCAGCTACTATGCTGTGACCCACCCTAGCGAGCCCAACTACATTGCATCCGTCGGAGGCGACTTCTTCGGACTCGCATCCGACGTTCTTACATACATTCCCAGTAACGTCTCGACGATCGTCGACCTCTTGGAGCTGCAGGGTATCAGCTGGTCGTCCTACCAGGAAAACATGCCCACGGATGGATATCAAGGCTTCAACTTCACTAACCTTGATGGATATACCTACTACGTGCGCAAGCACAACCCCTTGGTCATATATAATTCAGTTGGTATGAACGCCACGCGTGGTGCTCGTCTTAGGAACTTCAACGATTTCGCTGTCGATGTAAGTGACGTTTTTTGTTGTTGATATCTTACTTACATATTCCAGGTTAAAAGCAACGCCCTCTCTCAGTGGATCTTTGTCACGCCCAACCTGCTAGAGTACGTCGTTCTATAAGCTGAGTAATGTTACCAGTACCCCGCTAACTATATCACAGCGATGCACACGACACCAATGTCAAATACGCTGGTGACTGGCTGGACTTTTGGCTAGTTCCCCTGCTTCAGGATCCCAATTTCAACTCTCCCAATACGCTCATCTTATTGACCTTTGACGAGTACGTCCATTTCTGTGGCACAAAGAAATGTTTACTCAAATTCCCGCAGGAACGGAACTGATAATATCAATAACCAGATATACAGCCTCTTGCTTGGCGGTGCCATCCCGAAAAACCTCCGGGGCACGACCGATGACACCTTCTATACCCACTATTCGACGTAAGCAAGATTATTATTATTGACCAGGTATATCAGCTCGCATGACTTGATTAGCCTCTCTACCGTCCAGAACAACTGGGGACTTGACAACCTCGGCCGCCAGGACATCAACAAGACCCTTAACAGTACGCTTCATCTCTTGGTACACTTGCTCCGAGCCTAACGCGCATTGTCATGTTAGACGTCTTTGCTTTTGTTGCGGACCAGACCGGGTACCAGAACAACGGCCTCACGACCAAGAACCTTCCACTCCTAAACCTGACAGGCACGTACCCTGGCCCGCTGAATCCTAATGACTACGCCCCTTACTCCCCACCGACCAACGGGATTGGTGCCGGAGGTGGACCGACTTATGTCTCGCCAAACTGAATGCCGCCACTTGTACTCGCCTCGGTCAACTTGGCGGAGGCTGCAACCTGTAATCTGATGCCTCTTCCATGACGAGCGGTGCCTGGGCCGCTGAATGTGGATCGCTGGGGGTGATACTTCTTATTTTTTCACATGGTCCATGTCTCGTCATAAAAATTACAACCTTGATCATATACAACGTCCTCTGAGTTGAAAAACCTCCGCGGAGTACACGCACGTGTGTCTCAAGCTTGAAGATAGGCTTGCACTGCTTATCAAACCGTTCCGTGTACCCCAAAAATTTCGGTCAACCCCACACCGGCCCCTTATTTAAAAATACATACGTCTACAAGAAGCCCAAAATATCCAGGGACAGACGTGGATAAACGAAAGCCACCCGATCAACAAAGGACACACGGCCCATCGATGCATCACCCGAAGGTGTCCCACGGCATTCTACAATCTCCGCGCAGCCTTGCGCGCTCATCTTCATCCGGCGTCCCTCCCACACCGGACAAACAGTATGCCCGCAGCGACATGGATCGCTTTCGCCCGAGAGACCCTCGTCACCCGTCAGTGTCTCACACGCGGCAAAAAAAGGGGGAGTTTGTGCGGGGACGGGACAAGGCGAACTCATGTCCGATCACCGGGAGACTGCGTTGGTGGGTGAGACAAGGGTTCACCACTGTCGGTGGGATCCGCGGCGTGTTGAACGCCATGACATGCGAAATGGACCCAATTCCGTTTTTCGTCAGGGAAAAGGACTTCCTCTGCCGTCCACACTTGAAGTAAGGATTGACCTTTTGTTTGTTAGGCCGACGGACAGCGAGTATGTGGAGATACTCACTGGGTGTGGCATCATCTCTGGATGAGGCCTGTGAGTAGGGACGCATAACGATACAACAGTAGAATCTAGACCCGACTTCTGCGATGCTTACGCTCAAAACGAACTCGGAGTAAGCAAGATGAATATTGACCGACTCCGTATCAGGGGTAAGGTCGATAGCGCTTCCATATATTAGAATTGCTTTCTCATGGTCGCTGAGTTCCCGAATTGCTCAATGGAAATGGGAAAAAAGGCTTCCAAAGCTGTTGAAGCTGTTGAGTTTATTAGAGTGATCATCGGCAATGAGTTCAGCAGCATTTGCATGCCTCGAAATCACTTCCTCGATGTCGTTCAGCTCACCGAACTGCTCGTCGTGGGAGAGGAGATATTCACCTAGGTTGTGTAGTAGAATTGTTGGGTTGATCGCCAGGGGTGAGATCAAGGGCATCCTGTACATCGATGTTGCTTGCTTCAGATTATTTGCTTCCCAGGCGCTCGAGTTGAACGAGGCACCACGATTGCTCAGACGGTTACGTAGGTTTGTCCGGGTAGCCATCACACGCGTGAGGTCAATAGCTTCCTGGTGCCTTGATATTCCTTGCTTGAGGTCGCTGAGTGCCTCAAAACGCCCCGGAGTGCTGCCGATGTCGCTCATCCAGCTAGGTTTGTCATCTTCAGCGTCACGAGGCGCTAGAAATCAGCGAAGAGCGAACTCCCTCGAAGATCGCGCAAGCGACCATGATGTCGGCATTTCCCGGAAGTATCTTCAAATGCTAATACAGCCAAACAATGCTCTAGAGAGACTTTGCAGTCTTTGTCCTCCATTACTGCCAGACGCATCAAGGAAATGACCACCTAAGTCATAACAAAAAGCCTTGTAATGTTTTCTCGGTGTCGGATACTTTCACACTACATCCAGTCCGAGACGTGGCTGGAAAGCAGCCAACTCTACTTTCGGCACTTTCTATCTGGAGGACCGCCTCGTTCGCGTTCAAGAGACCAGTCACGGCAAGACTGGGCTTACAGTGGTTCCAAACTCGACTATAGGAATGACTCGTCAGGCTTTCCCTCCCGTTCGTTGAGGAGCAAAGCCCCCAGGAGCACAAAACTCTTACCGTCCACCGTTGCGTCAGACATTCGAAAACCTATCCAGTTACATGCCAAAAGCTGGGCATACCTCCCTCACGTGCTTCGCCGCCTGGAGGGCTTTGGAATTCCTCGTGCCCACTTACCTGACCTCCTCTCCTCCTTCCTTGCGGATATTCGCGAGGGTATGCTCTCTGATGAGCCCCGACTAGCAAAATTTGACTTGGGTTGGTTCATGTTCACCCCGGCAGATATGTACTCTGGCCAACGCGTCGACCAAATCATTTCTCAACTCTTCTTTACATGGGCCTCCGATCCTGAAAAACAGCCTCATCTCCGCACATGTGTCCCTCAACCCACCCTCGACATGATTGCTCGCCTCCGTCACGTCGCCGACCTCTCTTATCCCGCAGACCTATTTCCAAAAGCGCGTGCAATGAGACGGAAGTTTATCATGCACGTCGGTCCTACGAATAGTGGAAAAACGCATATGGCGTTACGCGCACTGGCAGCCTCGAACTCGGGTCTCTACGCTGGCCCGTTACGTCTCCTCGCACACGAAATTTGGGAGCGGCTGAATAGGGGACAGATCGTCCCTCTCGGTATGGAACCTGAACTTGGTTCCGAGCCAGACACGACTATCAACATGGACGTCGCCAACGAATCGGATTCCCGGCCCACCGTTCGGAAAGTTGGCCACGCCAAGTACGCACGGCAGTGTAACCTACGGACGGGAGAAGAGTTTCGTATCGTCGCAGACAACGCACCACTCATGAGCTCGACAGTGGAGATGGCCAGTTTCGATAAAGCCCTGGACGTGGCCGTGGTGGATGAGATACAGATGATCGCGGATCCTGAACGTGGTTCCGCATGGACCAGTGCTGTGTTGGGGCTTCCCGCACATGAGATCCATCTTTGTGGTGAGGAAACCGCGGTACCGATTATCCAAGATATCTTGAAAGCCACTGGGGATGAACTCATCGTCAATCGGTACGAGCGGCTCACGCCTTTGGAGATTCAAGAGTCGTCTTTGGGTGGTGACTTGTCCCAGATCCGAAAGGGTGATTGTATGGTCGTATTCTCACGAGATGGGATATTCGCGGTCAAGGCGAAAATCGAGGAGAAGACCGGCTTGCGCTGTGCAGTCGCTTACGGTCGACTTCCGCCTGAGATTCGATCCGAGCAAGCTGCGCTTTTCAATGACCCCAAGAGCGGCTACGATGTTATCGTTGCTAGTGACGCAGTTGGGATGGGACTCAACCTGTGCGCATCTTTGTTTTGGACTTTCGCAGCACCGTCACTCATGCGCCATGCTTTCCAGCAAGATTAAACGTGTTGTGTTCGAAACGCTTCACAAGTTCGACGGACAAGAGAGGCGGCCATTGTCCATTTCCCAAATAAAGCAAATCGCTGGGCGTGCTGGGCGCTATGGACTGCACGGCCAACCCGGCGGTTTCGTCACCACACTGCACAAAGAGGATATACCAACCCTTCGTCGTGCACTCGCAACTCCAGCACCCCCCCTCAGCTGTGCCATTTTTGATCCCCCAGGCCACTGGATGGAAAATGTTTCTCAGGTTCTCCCGCTCAATGCCTCGACCCAGGCACTCCTCGAGGTGCCCTCGTACGTCTCTGGCATTCGCCCACCCTTCCGCGCCGCCGCCCAGATCCGATTAGACCAGCTCAGCCAATTTATTGACACGCACGCCAAGGATCTCCTCTTATCCGACAAGCTCCTTTTCAAGAACTGTCCTATTCAATGGTCCGATCCCGTCGCACTCGACACTCTCGCACAAATTTTACATTTGTATACCAACACGATCCGTGTTGAACTCGACGCAGTATTGTCTGTTGGGCCGTTCATGGAGGTGTTGAAGAACGTGGAGGGAATGATGCCGGATCGGGCCAAAGCGCGTGCGTGCAAGGACGCATTGAGGCATTTGGAGGGGCTACACAAGGTGCTCGTATTATACCTCTGGCTGTCTTTTCGCAACGCGATGGCGTTTCATGAGGCGGACAAGGCGCACGAGCTCAAAGCCCGTGTGGAACGCGTGTTGGAGTGGTGTCTTCGCCAGGTGTCGTCGCATGGAAGGTCCGATGTCACTGGTTTCGCTCGGTTAGCTGACAAGCTGGAGTATCGACATCGACGGAAGGCAAGAGTGGGCGGAAGGGATTGGGTTGCGGGCGTCGCGGCTGCGAAAACGGTCGCGGAGAGTACGCGCCAATGACCCGGTCATCACCCGTTCATGTTGATCACGATCTAGTACCCTTGTTTATTTCTCAATATTGTCAATTCTCCTCTCTGACACTCGCGTCTGATCTGAACAGCCCTTCGTCGCACAAATTCCCCAGTACAATCGCGCCTGACTTGGGTCTCGGATCTTTGTAGGATCCAAAAAATCAAAACACGTGACCACAGCGCGTCAAAAGGCCCGTGTTCAACTTTTCCGACCTCCCATCACACACACTACACCGCCTACCTCAAAACGACGCGCTGGCCGTGCTTGTCCTGCATTTAATAACATCACCGCCAACACCACACTACATCGTTCATTGGTCAGAACATCCTCATCCCTGAGCGACTCACAACCGCACTGGCTGGCACAGCGCACCCAATCCCAAACCATGACCAAGGCGATCACCGCAGTCCTTGTCCTCACATTCACCTGCCTGTTGGCTCTCTCTGCAGCACGACCAGGTGTACTCAATCAGGAAGTGTCCCTGCAAACAGACCCCAACATACCACGCACGTTCCTTGGGAAACCCTATCGGCAACGCCGGGACGTCCAAGGCTGCTCACGACCGTGTTGCACCTTGGCCATCGGGGACCGCAACGATTCTCATACCGATGTCGATGCCGACGTCTCGACACACCAACAGACGGTGCCTATTACCTGCCCCTTGTGCGTGCAGAACCCCGATGCGATCGCCTTGGTGGGTCACGACCATGTATCGGCACATGGAACCCTAGCGGACAATGACGGTCGGACCAAAACGAACGCGGATACGGAGCCGCGCGGAAAGCTTGCACCTCCGCTCGTTGTCAATTCGTCTCCAGAGTCTGGATCGGCGCGTTCACGTTTGATGAAGTCCAAACAAGCTTCACGTTTGAGAAACGGACCTGGTTTGGGTGACGTACCCTTGTCCAGTGAGGTACGCTCCGATGGGATGAGTTTGACGGAGAAGGATGCGAAGCGTACACAGCCTCGCGTCGTTTCCACCCAAAGTACACGTCAAGTCGCATTTGCAGTTGGACGTTGGAAGCGGCTCTACGACAGGGGAGAATGGAAATCGAGGTTGTTGGAGGAATACCAAGTAGATGGGATGGATATCGAGAACCTCTGAGATCAAATTTAAAACTGGGGATGATGACGGTCCAGACTTTGAGTAGCCGTCAAATGAAATCTGATTCGAATGTTACGCCCGTTGCGTCCACTAAAGGGTGATCTATGTTTGCTAGTAATTGCGGGGCCATAACGCATTCCTTATGTGGACCAGGACATCTCGCAATGGAACCCGAAGGTTCTGCGGGACGATTCGGCTACGCGTAGCGACTGGGATGAAAATATATTAAAAACACAACCAACGTCTATATCCGCTGGATGTTTTACCAAATTGGGCCCTGAAACGAGATTCTGGGGCAGAAGCTTTACGGGCGAAGTCGGAGTAATGGAAGTAGTGGGATAATGGAAGTGGACGACACGATCTCGGTCGATGGCGAAATGAAGCAGACTAACTTAAAAAGGCTGTAATATCCTCAGCACAAGTGGGCGTAAACAGTGACTTGGCGGCAGGGGCTGGACGCCGAAGGGGTTTCCGACGGCCACAGGGCTTCAGACAACGCGATCTGTGCTGGTACAAACACGGGGTCAGGGGCCCACCTCGAGGCTCTTGAATACGTATGAACCACCTTTATTCAGGGCTCGGAAGCGGTCATTAGAGTTTGTGATCTGCCTTATAGGTAACTCGTCACAGATGCGCGGCGATGAATAGATCGAACTTACACGAGGACACATAGAACTGATTCCTTGATGGTCGAAGGTGTGGCGTGCACGGAAGTAATTCTGGGGTACCTGTGAAGTGACCGAGCCGCAAGCATGTCTCGAGGCTTCGACCCAGCAATAAGTTCGCATGCATGTGGTCCGTTTCCAGAGTGGGTTACGGAGTTTTGAAACTTACCTCGAATATTGTTTGATTCCGCTGGGACCGAGTAAACGTGCCCATATTGCCTGCGTAAAGCGGGATAACGCGGACCCTGTATTCGGATGGGGCCGTAACATTAAGTCAACAGCATCGTGGCGGACCGAAAATGCAGCTGCTGAAGGGGTGGCGTCGCAAGAACTAAGAGCATCCGAAATGCTTATATTGCAAGGGGGAAAGGGTAGAACCGAACTACACACCTTTGACCCATGTTATCGTCAAATCGCTTGTTTTTGTTGTTTCTTCTCTTAATGATCCTTCCTGTCGCGTTACTATTGTTAAAGCTGGTTAGGGGGTAGGGTGAATAATGTTTAATATCATCGATCTGATTGCACGTGTCCAGCAATTCGCGCGCTTGGGCGCCAAGGCCCATTCAAGCGCCAACAACTGAACACGAAGCGCTACCACCTACCACCATGAGCGAAGCATTTATTCCCCAAAGAGATGAGAATGATAGGTGCGTACACTGGCATGCAGAGGAGTATCATGTCTAACATGACCATCTCGGCCCACCTAGGTGGAGAGCACTCATTGGGGAATCGGAGACAGCCATAAGTCAATACCTCGTCCCCAGGATCAATATGAATTTCGACATATTCATCCGCTGCATCACCTTTCGTGTGTTTTTGGTGGTGTTCCTGGGCGTGGATCCCAACACGCTCGTGTTTGGGAGGCTAGAGCGGGTGACGACAGCGCTTTCGTACTTTTACGATGGTGCGCAAGGAAGAAACGCACTCCCGCTTGATGTGCAAGGCATCCTGAACGAATGGCTTCCGCGCGAACGGTTCCCGTCTTCCTTGGACCGCATTCTCCCTGCATACGAAGCGCTCTGGCGCATCGTCGCCACACTCGTAGTGATGTGCGAAGACGATCAAACAAGAGACTTGCGTTGGGTGATGCTGGACTTTCGCGACAATCCCTGGGATAGACAATACAGGTCATCTTTTAGGGCTGATGGGAAAAGCGTTGCGGTCATCACGGACGAAGCTGTCGGCCGCGTTACACCCATCGCGCGTTCACAGCACGCCGCCACCTCAACCTGGCCATTGAACTGCATTCAGCATGCCACTGCAAGCAGTCTCATGGTTGGAAACTCTCCAACGATGCAGGAGGGGCTGAAATTTGCGGCGTTGTTGGCGGCCAAGGTCGTTGGTCGGATTGGGCTGCACTTTGGTATATCTGGTGGTAGTAACACGCTGGGTTCCCAGGCCTCTCCATGGGAGCAGCGAAGGATATTCGAGATCAACAGGTCCTCCGGTCATGTCTCCGTTAATGGTGTAGAAAGTCGCTCTCACGCGAGCACTTCGAGGCAGGTCCACTGATACTGTATATCCACCTTGTATGCTTGTCAAATCTGAGCGGAGATATAATAGCTTGAATCTCCGCCATAATGAGAACTGTTAAGGCTTTTGGCCCCTGTTCTTCCGGGTCTACAACGTTCGAAAAAATCTGGAGAACCAACTCGCCGGGGAAGCGGGCTGTGGCCCGGTCAATCCATCCATGGTGACTACTCCCATCGTTGTATCATATTCGCGTGTGACGCGGTTTCTCGCGCCCGTCAAATGACGGACAGGACTCAAACCCCGCCGACGTGGCGGATGTACTGCTCGCTGTGCAGATGGAGAAATTACGCGTGGAAGAGGCATTAGCTGCGCGGGATAATGTAGCGGCTCACCTTGAAGACGCGTGCGTTTCCGTTCGTCAAAAGGCAGCGACGATATTACGGCTGGAGCAAGAATTGGAAGTGTTCAGGCGAACCTCGACACCGGCAAACACGAACTCGAGCAGTGTTTTGAAGCATCCTGGGACACCGCGATTAGACCCCAGTCAAAGGTCTGAAGAATCAGATGAGAATCAGGCGGGTGCCGTCATTCATTCTGTCGTTCAAATTTCGCTCATGAGAGCCAAACAATAGACGGAATCGACTCTGGGAATCCCAAGCGCTTATAGAGGAGTATTGATCGAGTCCCCCTGCACACCAGACAGACTCGGGGATAGCCTGCAAAGCAACTCAGCTTACTGTAGACAGGTCTACATCAATAGTTCTGCATTGGTCAGGGAACCGTATGCTCCCACCACCGCAACACCGCCCGATAACAAAGAAAGTCAGGTGAGCGCATATATGCGTCGCGCACTGCGGAAAATGATTGCTACGATATAGGTTTCGTTCCTCATTTCCGAGGGCACACCAGCCGAACGGACGATCGCTGCCAGACAAGCACAGCTAGCAACTCTTCCTTTACCGTCAGGTATTCCGGATGATGCTTTGCAACCGATTATGATCCAGCCTCCTCATACCCTCCACGAGTTTCTTGGGAACGTTTCCGGTGTAGGTCTGTTCCGATGTTCGCTCATGATACTAATTTCTCCAAGTCTCTCAAGGACCTGTGAGAATTTTCTTTTAACACCATCTGATTGCTCGTCTCTCGACTCATGCACTTGGATCTCGGAGTCACTTGACTGATGATCGGCCAGACTAAAAAATTACAGGGTCTTGTCCCAGCCGACGACATACTGGTGTCCCGACAGAGAAGAACACGGGTATTTCCTTACCCCAGTTTTCAAGTGCAGCACAAATCCTCGCGTTTCGACAGCCCATCGCTGGTCCACTGTTGATGTAATTGGTCAGATGAACAAGCCGACGGGTAAGGTCATGCGCCTTTTCGAGCACCCACCTGATCGATCATTTTAGAGTGCTTTTACAACAAGGACGGGAAGTGGTATTACGCTGGTACTTACAAGGCTTTCCGGATGGACGATCTTACTCTTCAGGAATGGGAGTCTCTTTCGACCGAGGTAAAATCGTTGACTTCTCCATGATCTGGCCATACGAACACAGCCGTTTTGTAGACGACCCAAGCCATCATCAAGGAAACTCTGGCGGGCCGAAAGAATGTGTCACCACAAAATCACTATGAAACGTCTCAGCTCTATGCCGCGGGGGCTTTGCGTGCTGCCTGCATCGGTCTGCACTGTGTCGGTTTCAGCGACGATATGTATCGTGGTGTTCTCGAACAATCAAGATTCCTCTACTGGGGTCGAGGCTCTGCATGGACACCTGTCAGGACGATCACGCCAAGCGAGACGACTCGGAGTGACGACGCCAGATCTAGCGCGCCTTGAGGTCGCCGTGCTTCTCCTCTGTTCTTGTGTTCTGTTTGATGTTGCTTCTAGCCGATATTCATGTATTAGTCCATTGCATTGTGTATCATCCTGCATGTTCATGGAAAGCTTCGAGCCAAAGCTTCCCCCGCGAGTAATAATGATACATATTCTTATAATTTCACCCTCGGCGCAATCCCTTGAGTGGAAAGTGTTGCTCCTCCATCAAGCAAAATATGTGCACCAGTGACATGTGCACTAGCGGGAGAGCAGAGGAACAATGCAATTCCAGCCAGATCCGAGGGGTAGCCAAGACGACCTGGACAACATATGATCTATGAAGAATACCCACCCAGCGAATTAAAAGACCATACCAGTTGGTTGAAAAGATGAAATCTTTTCTTCGCCCTTGGACCTGAAAGCGAATGCCGTCATCTTGGTGGGAAAGACGCTGCGTGACAAGTCAGATGCATCCAGGATCGAGGTCCCCATGAGACATACCCGGGGCAAATTGCGTTCACCCTGTTTCAGTCGATGGTAAGCGACAAAACCAAGATACGCAGTGTGTCACATACATAATCTTCTGCGGACCTAGCTTAATAGCTAATATCGACGTAAGATGGTTTACCGCTGCCTTGCTAACGTTGTCTAGACAATTTAGATGTGAATACGATCGTAAAATTGACGGTTGCAAGGTATGCATGACTGACAGCTGTACGTTCCGTTACCGTCGGCGCTCAGGAGACCTTCGGAGTGTGCACTGACGCTCGCAGTCGATGAAATATTGACGACGTGAGCGGGGTCGGTAGCAGTTGCGTCTTTGGCGAGCCATGACGATAACCTCGAGTACACTCCACCTCAATGAAAACTCTATAGATCGATGGCGTTCGTTAACTCACCCCGAAGTCACTAAACGTCACAAATGAGCATCGGAACTGGTGCGCAAGTAGGGATAATGGTTACTCACAGTAAAAAATGCTCTTCACGTTTAGAGCCATGATGTTGTCCCAACCCTTTTCTTCGGGGAAGGCGTCAAAAGGAGCACCCCATGACGCACCAGAGTTGTTCACGAGGATGTGCAGTGTCTTGGCTGGTTCACGCTCGGCAAGGGCTGAAATCAAAGCGTCCACCCCAGCCTTGTTCTACATAAGCAAACGAATACGTGTCGTCAGCAACCAGATGTGCCAATATCGCACCATGTCACAGATCACTCACGCTGAGGTCGGCAACGATATAGTGCGTACTGCCGGGACGGAGCGCATCGAGTTCTGCCGCTGTCTAAAACAAGACATGTTACCAAGTTCCTTGACAACCGTCGCAGGTAGCGCACCTCTTTCAGCTTCGCTTCCTTTCTTGCAGCAATATAGACCTTGGCACCATTTTGAACGAGTGCGGAGGCGATCGTCTTTCCGATACCTGTTCCGCCACCTGTAACGAGCGCTACGGCGAGTCCAGACCGTCGTCAGCACATGACCGCTCGAACAAGTACTGGTCATGAATATGTATGTACCGATTTTCCCGCGAACGTTGAACAAGGATTCCAGAGAAAAGTCTGCCAAGGGACGTGTCACCGCGAAAAATAACGTGGCGTGAGCATGGGACGAGCTCACCAGAGGCGGGCATGGCGCTTTCGTGAGATGAACTCTCTGCAAGAAGTTCAGCAACTTGATGGACGTCGCACGAGTCTGGCGTGTTAAGTGGGTGCGGCTATCTGGGTAACCGGGCCGAACATAGCCGTGACGCGCTTTCACCTGCCTGTCAAGGCTTGACTAGTCTCCATTAACCGTCTTTAATAGGTCTACAGTACCACTTATTCAGGCCGTCACGATGGCCTCTTTGACATGGCAGACGTCCTTGCACGTCAATACGCCCCACGGTAATGTCGCGCAAACGGACTGTCATGGAAATGGTTCACTGCATGGTCGCCATGCACGATAATTGGTTTCATGTACGTCTTAAAAGAATCTTTCCGGATGGCGGGGCAACTCCACATACATACCTTCGTCGTTTTTCACAGATGCGCTCATTATTGCCAATCGTTTTTATTTCTGTCTTGCTGGGCTTGACATCCGCGTCACGTCACCGTCGCTCTTTCGGGATCCCCATTCAAAAAAGAACGACCTTCACAAAGAATGGGGTAGTCAACCTAGACGCGCTTCGCATTCATCTTGCGCATGCAGAGGGGTAGGTCATGCTTCATGATGCACTGTACCCATCCGTCTCATCTGTGTCGTCCAGAAAGTATTTGCGAGGGGTCTCTGCAATGAAGTATTCCACAGGTGTAATCTCACCCTCTTCGAGTGGGCATACTGTCGATCGACGGGCTGCCAGTGGGGTTGCTGTTCCGCTTACGGATTACAAGACCCAACTATGGTACGGCAGTATCTCTGTAGGATCGCCTCCTGTCGAATACAAGGGTTCGCCATTCGTTCACCTCATCTCACAATACCTCACGCACCGTCATCTAGTGGATTTCGACACAGGGTCTGCGGACACGTTCCTTCCTTCGTCGGATTGTGACACGACGTGCGCTGGACACACGCGCTACAATCCAGCAAAGAGCTCTTCGGCTGTCGATCTGCACCAAAACTTCAGTTTGAGATATGGGGATAATTCTACGGTATCTGGAGACAAATACACGGACACAGTCGCCATCGGACATCTCGTAGTGCGTTACTTGCACACTATCACATGCTTGAGGCCTCGTCTCTGAGAACTTTCTAGGTCAAAAACCAAACTATCGGGGCAGCCTTACAATATTCCACTGGTTTCCAAGCCAACGACTACGCACCCGACGGCTTGATGGGCATGGCGTTTCCGAACATTTCTGTGTTCTGCGCCAATCCTGTTGTTCAGACGCTCATTGCAGAGAATCAGATTTCCGATCCCGTTTTTGCGTTCAAGTTGGCCTCATCAGGGTCTGAGTTGTACATCGGGGGCATCAACCAGTCACTGTACAAAGACAATGTCACGTACGTACCCGTCACCGACCAGGTCAGAGCTTGTCTATACTACCCCTATGTCGAGCGTTGACGTGCGAGGTTCAGGGATACTGGCAGATCAACGTGGATTCTCTCAATGTCAACGGACAAGCGATTAGCAAGGACATCCCCGCAGTCGTGGACACGGGAACGACACTCATCCTCGGTGGCACTGACGCCGTCCGTCAGTTTTACAGTGGTCTCAACGCCACAGAGGTAGTCGGCGGGCTGTACACGAGTAAGTTGTCTCGCATACACACGAGTGCTTGCTCTTCTTACCCTATTTATGCAGTCCCTTGCAATGCAATGCCCAATGTCAGCATCACAATACAAGGAAAGCTCTTTGCCATCTCCGCTGAGACGTTCAACTTCGGGCATTACGATAGCGCCGGGACTCAGTGTGTGGGCGCCGTGGCAGGCGGTGATGGCCTTGGTGGTGTGTCAGTCATCTGTCGTTTCGCCTACTTTCTGATGGCCCCCGTGACTAGACACTTGGATTCTGGGTGACGCCTTCCTGCGAAACGTCTACTCCATTTTTGACTTCGGTAAACTACGGGTCGGCTTTGCTGACCTCGCGTGAAGCTCTTTTTCGCGATTCTCTTAATGCGTACTCTGGTAGTCAGCTTCGAGCGCAAGAATCGGTACTTTGGATCATTTCGTTGACTATCCATATACCACATCGACTAGGCTTCCTGTGAATATACATCGGAGACGATCATGTCACCTGAGTTGTATACATGCTTGCCTTTGTATTTATATAACGAATAGGATCTGGGCCGACTAAACGCCGTTCACCATGTCTGCCACATCTACACAGACACTAGATCATATAGTGCATCTGACGCCACCTGGCACGGTCGAGCAGGTATCCCAACAGTTCAGGGATTTGGGTTTCAAGTTTGTGCTCAAGTCCCTCTATTGGGCGTCTTCGTGAAATGACTTCGATACCGCTTACAGTGTCATCGCCGGTGGAGCTCACGCAGGGGGCCTTTCGTCAAACGCACTCGTGGTAAGCCTGCACTTCTACCAACCTATCATTCTTCCCAACTCGCTCAGATTCTTGGTGACGATGCCTACCTCGAACTCATCTCCTTCACGCACCCCGCCTCGCACTACCCCATCGGTTCACCCGATCGTCAACGACGCGATTCCGACCCCTGGGCCCACAAAGACCCCGGATGGATCGACTTTGCGTTTCTCGGCTCTTCTGCAACCTCGATCGCGCACATCATCAACACGCGTGCGGAGCGAGATCATAGCGGGATCCACTACACACCCGAAAAGCCCGGCGGCCGTACGCGCACGGATGGACGGGTCCTCGAGTGGGTCATCACTGGTACAGAGGACGATGAACTCCGTGGGACCGTTCCGTTCTTTTGTGGGGACGTGACGCCCAGAGAATGGAGGGTGCGTCGCTGCCTTCTTTTTTTTTTCGAGGATGCGGAGGTATGCTGACCGGGGCGAGGTTGGACAGGTTCCCGTTGAGCCGCCGTCGAATGCGGTCCATCCTTCGGGCGTACAAGGCGTGGCGTATGTTCGTGTGCTCACGGAACCAGGAACGCTCACGAGCGTCTCTGCGAAGCTCACGTCAGTCGTTGGGGAACCTCCACGATTGAACAATCAAGGGTCGGAATATACCTGGAAGTTGGAGGTGCCATCGGGCACGTCAGGTGCTGAGAGACCACGTCTCATCCTGGGCGCGCCGAAAAATGATGAAGAGCAGGATCATTTGGATACAAAGGGTCCGGGAATCTTTGAAGTAGGGTTTTCAGTAGGGCACGATGGGGTTGAAAGAGAATCGAGAACCCCGTACAGCAAGATTGTGTGGGTGCGGTCTCCTTAGACTCGAAGCAATTTCTGAGGGTGTATTATGCCCGAATGTACCACGGTACAAACCAACGAACCCGAGTTATGCTCCCTGAGGATGTTGATTCATTGTGAAAAAGTGGAATAAAAAAGTGGAAAGAATTGACCGCCGCAGGGGTCGAACCTGCAATCTCCTGATTACAGTATCGTAGTCAGACGCGATGCCATTTCGCCAGGCAGCCGACATTCCAGGCGACGTGGCAAGTCTCATCAGCAGCTGGATGTCGTGAAGGAATCGAGTATGACCAATCGCTTGCATCAGCCAGTGTTGCGTGTTCGTCTCGACAATATTCAAACATTTGAAGCCATCTTTCCGTCTGATCGTCTCACAGCACATACGCGGCTTATCTGCATCACTCGTAGGTGAGTGCGCTACTGCCAGTAAAATTAACCGTATGCAACTGTATGCAACGACTGCGGCAACTTTCCCACGGCTACTTCTGGACGTAAGGCGACGGAGTACTGTAGCTGTGGATGCGATGCATCCATACGCCAAATTAGCTGCTGGCATCCGGTTTTCACAGGAGTGGTGATCTCAAAGCCAAAGAACGCCGTGGCGATAGCTCAAAACGCCACGATATCCGTTGATCCGCTTTGTTGTCCGTTGTCCGAGTACCCGTTGAACTTCCCACAGCCTCTGAGCAGGTGGCAGAAGATCACCATGCTGCTATGCCTCGTCAGTTTCAAGCTCAGTCACAGAAACATCGTCGATGAAGCACCAGCAAAACTGAGATGATGGACTCATCACGCGTGATCGTTCCCTTGCATTGGAATTCTATTTCGGTACGCGTGCTCAGATACTTGATCGGCGAACAACGGAAAACCCGGTTTCTGACGGACTCGGTGTTACTCTTGCAAAGCGAAGAGGCGACAGCGCATCTGAATGCACACGAGAAGAGTTGTTGTTCTGTGCGATGGCGATACGAACGAGGACCGTGTAGAATGCGATGGATATTATGGGTGTTACCTTGGAATTAAGACAGCGAGGTCAATATGCGATGGAAACAAATGGGAAGACGAACCATATCCACTACGATGAGCTGCCCAATACTCCTGGAAGCGTAGCACAAGAGGAGAGCAACAAGCGTGAGTGTATATAGGACCGCTGCGTCTATAAGAACACGGAGTAAAAGTGTGGCCGTGATCCCGGACCGAGGAGGCACCCGGACTACCCCAGGTGTATCGCGATTTATCATCCAGATGCGATAGGCTAGCAGACCTATATAGATCGTGCAACGTCACACTAGTTGGTAGATGAACATCTCTAAACAGCTCACCAGAACCGAGCAGATTCGTTGTCATTGTCAACGCATAGAAAATTGCAACCCATTTTCCGAAGTTGACCATGGAGAGATCTGGTTCCATTACATGCGAGGTCATGTAAAGTACCCCTATGGAGGTTGCTGGTGACACTGAGTTAGGGCCGCACATTCTCGACGTATCACCGACGCACCAAAGGCAGCACACCACAGCACTGCAGGCAGCAAAATGACGCGAAAGCCTTGCCAGACGACATAACAACGATATATCTGTTTTGAGCGCCATGAGCCTGAGGGAACAGGTAAACACAAGAACTCACTATAACCCCATCTCCAAGTAGCGTTTGTAAGACATAGACGGTGTTCTTGATGATAAATGTTTGTTGTGTTACATCCCCAAAGAAACCCGTCGGGCCGCCTGGAAGGGGGCCGGCTTCGCTAATGAAGCCAACTACGAGTCGCTGGATATCAACGACCACATGCTTGATGACATAGCGTTAATACAGTGAACCAAGCGTGAACGAGGACCTACGATTGTACTGAGAACCGACAACATTAAGGCGACCAGCACCATTGACCAGTTAATTTCATCCTTGGGACGCCCGTGGGTTAGTGCCCACAGAGTCCCGCAGAACAGTACTAATGAAATACCTAATGCACCAAAGTTGATCGAGTTATCAGTTTCATGGAGAGAAATATCAGGCGATCTGGAGTCACCATACAGGATACACTCTACTGAGGTAGAGATTAGGGTAGCAAAGTCAAGTCCGATCCCCGCAGGGGACATGATCAGTATGGAGGGCGTCGTTCGTTGCGTCTAGCGGCCCTGGGGGAATGAAAATAGTGATGCTTCCATCGTCGAGCCAGATTACACTATAAATTAAAACGCAGAGTCTGCGCACTGCGAACAACGCCGGCTGCTGAGCCCGACTCTGACAGAGAGTTTAATTACCGGCTATGAGCCCTTGTACTCACCTCGGAGTACGATTGGATGATGAAAGTAAACTCTGGTGAAGGCTATGCCGGCCGCATCAACACCGTACCTCAGACCCAGGTTCGGCTGTTTTGCCACCACAGCAGTGGCGGCGGTGCCATCGGAGCCCCGACACAGGCGATCTGATGGGGCATGAGCGTGGTGCTGAGCACCGACTCACCGTCCACTGCATCCTGTTCACAGTCAACTGAAAGCCTAGGTTCAAGCACTACTGATGATGTTGTAGCGCCAGTTGAAGCTGAAACTCTTGTTTTTCTGACTCCATCATCATCACATCATCAAACGGCGTCGTCCGACTCAGCATCAGTACAGCAGACTCACCTCGTCAAGCGGCATTGATTCAAAACTTTGACCAGAACCGGCTTTGCACTGCAGTTTACTGAACGCAGCCTATGATACAGTGTATATTTCGATGGCGCAACGTCATGCAACGGGGGGTTCAAGGCCGTTTGCTCTGATCCTGCTCTGGAGGGGTTTCGAGCAATACCCCCCCGTTTATGGTGACTCAGTTCAACCTCTCGTCCTCTGAATCTTCCACTGGTAGTTCCTTGGTCATATAGTCACCAGATGTCATGCATCATGAGTGACGCGTGGACGTGTGCGTCCTTCGGACTCCTTTCCCATGGCCACCGTCACGCTTTACACGGGGTCTTACCTTCGCACCACTTTCTTCCCTCACCGCAACCAAGGGAAAAATTTTATGAGATGATTTCTGTCAAGGTCCCTTATTTGAAAAGGAGTCCATCTTTCGAAACAAAGAAGAAACAAGGCTTTGCAAAGTCCGACGATAACAACCGATCCCATTCATTGCCTTAGTGATCATAGGGATCAGAAAACAACGGCTCGATCAACTTATCATGAGCCTCCCTTTGCACAGGTAAATTTACGATGGGTGCGCACATTCAATCGAAGCGAAGCGGAGACGGTGTAATGCGTGACCATGCATTCGGTGGGTGGTTTCTGCCGAGAGTTTTTTGGGACCTCAGGAAATTGTAGGTTCTTTGGTATTGGTAGGGGGAAGTGTTCCGATAGGCGTTTGGATATCCGTCCTCTTGTGGCGCGGCATCAGTCAAGAAGTGTAGATTGTGGTTCTTGATATGACGCTCAAAGCGTAAGTAACCCTCGTTGAAACGTTGAGGTGCCAAGTTGGTTATCACACATATCAAGCCTCACGTGGATTTTCTTGAATAAACATTGGGGGAAGCCTCGCCCCCTCGCTCAAAAGGATTCTAAAGGTATTTCCTGGAGGCAGAAAGCGAAAACAATTATTGGTAGAGTAGTGTATCATACAATGCCAAGATGTAGTGCCACTGACAAAACAATATATGAAACATATGAACGCGAAAAAATCGTCCGCACCTATAGGGTATGGGGTGGGTATCCAGAGGGATGAGACCACGTCTCAACAATCTTCCACCGCTTTCTCATCGCTTCTCCTTGAGCTTCAACCACACCACACCAATCAACATGATCCCACAGCCGGCAATGAACGCAAACAAAACCAGGACGTCTCTGTAGTAGCTGGTTGGGTCAAAGCCAAAGAGCTAGTGTTCGGTGAGCGAGGACGCAGTAAAATGTCAGCGAGAGTGAGATGCGTACCGTTTTCAAGATCAATGACGCGGAGATGTTGATAGGAACGCCTTGCAATTGGTCTACGATCATGAGTCCTGAGCCGACTTCGTTTACGCTGAGCGCTTCGAGGTTATACTAGGATGGAGGCGTAAACACACATTGACCCCTGCGCGTGGTGAGAAGCTTACCTTGAGAGGACACAACCATTGCAACCATCTTAGCACTGGGGGGATAGAATCCAAGTGGACAAAGAATCCAGCATAGGTCATCTGGTACAACGCCGTGAGAGCTGAGACAAGGATTGCAATACCCCCGTTGCGGAAGAGCGTCGCAAGGAGGAAGTTCTGTGGGTTGACAAGTGAGAGATTGAGTACGTGCCTAGACAAAAGGAACGTACGAAAAGCGTCATGACTAGCGTGTACAACACTAGGATGAACAGGAACTTGAAAAAGTGAGATGCGTCATGAGCGAGCCCGGCCATCCAATAGGTCCTGAGAGGAAATGGGTCAGTACTCGAGCTTGCGATCGTCAGGTGGAATCAACAAACATTGTGGACACAATGATCGTTGGCAGAATGCGGAGTGGGATGACATCAAAGCAGAAGCGCGACAGAAGCCAAGCAGTTGGACTGGCGAGGATACATGAGCTTTTGCCAACGAAAATGACACCAAACAAACAAACCGGTAATACGAGTTGGACCGCTCACGGACAAAGAGGGGTCGTATTTCGACAATGTTGTACAGGGCACTGAGAGATGAGAAGGCGATGAGTGCACCCTATGACTCAAAATCAGAACATTGTCATCGATCAAAACAAGTAAAAATGACAAACCAAGAAGAACAAACATCCTACGCGGGATTGGAATCCAGCGATAGTCAATCCAGTACGGAAGTACAGTCCACCTGATACAACGATATAGATACGGGTAGCGCAGTTATTATCAGCAAACGTACCGCAGAAAGCCCCCAGGATGACAGAGACAACCAAATGGGTAAAGAACAGTGACTTGTCCCTAAGTCATGTCCTTCATAAGTTAGTGTGATGAGAGAAATGTACAACGCACCGACGCAGTAACTTCCATTCACGTCCACATAGTACTTGGAACTGAGTGAGGAATGTTGTGGGATATTCACCCGTGATGCTCCGGTTGCGGGTTACCAAAGCCTCCACATCGGTACCATTCGCCTTTTCATCGGCACTGCGGTTTGCCGTGGATGTGAGCTCGTTAGAATTATTCTTTGCAGCTTGGGCTGAGATCGAGCCAGCTGGGGTAGCACTTGCAATTTCAAGAAGGTAGTCCGCAACATTGTACCCTTCTTCGTAAGGGAGTAACTCCGATTCACCTGTTCTCTGGATGTCCGCATCATGAGCCTTTGCGAAATGCCTTGCGGGAGCCAAACCGCCGGGCCCAGAGTACAGGGCTCGCCCATGAGAGAGAAGCAGAACGGAATCAAACGAATGGTACAGGCGCGAGCTAGAAAAGCGAGCTCAAATCAGTGATTGGTGATCGAATAGAGATTACCCACCTTGGTTGATGCACGCTACAGATGACAGCGACGCCCTGGCCCTTTTCTTCCGCGGGACCAAAAAGTCCACCACCACCTCGTGCGACCTCCCTGAGGACATTGACGACGCGGCGCGCACTCACTGAATCCAATCCGCTCGTGGGTTCGTCGCACACCAGTATATCCGGGCATCCGACCAGTTCGAGACCAATGCTGACTCTCCGCGCTTCGCCTCCACTGATCCCTCGACCGGTTCCGTCGGTCGCGCCAATCCTTGTCTCGGCAACATCTTCCAACCCAAGTCTTAAAATGATAGCTGAGACCAATGCTGCCTTTCTCTCTCTTGAGAGGGATTCGGGGAACCGTAGAGATGCCGCAAAAGTGAGAGCTTCTCGCACCGTTAAGACGGCGGGTAGGATGTCTGTTTGAGGAACAAAGGCGATTCGAGGTCGCCGTCCGTTTGCCAAGGAAGGGAATGTAATCGAGCCAGTGAACAACCCTGATTTTGCCTTTCCCGCAATCAATTCTACCAATGTCGTCTTCCCAGCACCACTGGGACCAAGGATAGCCATGAACTCCCCAGCAGCAACTTGACCGTTAATAGCGTCCAAGATAGGTTTATCGCGTCCAGAGGATTGGACGAAGTAAGAGACGTTCGTCCACCGAACGTCGACCCCGCCATTCTGACCGCCATCGAATGGTCGCTTTCTAGCAGCTCTTTGGAGAATCCACCCCCATACGACACCCACGAGTCCTATCCCAACCAGGCCACCAACAACGGCCAGACCAGCGATGACTCCTGGACCGAGTGGGCTCGAGCCTGTGGTCTGGCCTGATGTTGTCGTGCCATTGGAGGAGTCAATTACGGCTTGAGTAACACACTCCCCGTAGGTACAGCCTTGCAACGTAAGCCCACTTGAGCCGAATAAGCCATTGATGATCTGCTGCTGGAAGTGACAGTTGTTGGTGTTGTCGCAAGCGATTGTTAGAGGGCCTGACAGTGAATTGATCGTGCTTGTCAAGTTGGACGCGACATCAGCTCCGCAGAACGACGTGTCCGAGATACATTGACACTGTAGAGTAGAACAGGTCCAAGAATCCGTAGTGCCCGTGGATGATTGAGTGCAAGACGAAGCAGCACAGAAGAATTGTTCAACACCACTGTAAAACAGTTGTGCATATACGGTTGGGGATCCGTTGGGAGACAGGACCGTGCCAGAAACGTTTCGCAGCGGGGAAAGCGAGGCATTGAAGGTCCGCTGAATGTTGAGAATTGATTGCAATGGGTAGATCGCTTGCAGTGTGGGGTTCTGGAAGAGATGAGCTGAATTGTCTCCAAAACAGTATGAACATCATGATACTCACGTTAACTTGGCAGCTAAGTTCACCCGCTGCGAATACCCTAGGGGAGGTATTGCATACCAAAGTATCGTTAAGACCCGATGCCTGGGCTGTAGTGGTGCTGCTTGTATTACCGCTCACAGCAGCGTAACCTGACTGACACGCAGATGCACTTGTGCAGACGTTACAGCCTAACCCAGTCCATCCATTGGGACACGAGCAATCCGAGGAAGTCAGGTTGGGGAAGCCACCCGAAGCGGCAGAAGGCGGTGTGAGAGAGCGATGGGAACCATCAAAGATAGTACCACCGCATGCCGGCTGAGAACAATTTGCCCCACCAAACCCTGGGGGGCAAAGACAACCAGACGCACTGGATATGCCTGCATTGGTGCAAGACTGTGCTGTCGCAGTATTGCAGGAAAGAAAGAACACTGCGAGACTCAGCGCGCGCAGGATGCCAGTTGCTGGCGGCATTGCTGGTCCAAACGCTGCGTGTTAATGGACGTGGGCAACTCGAGAAATCGGACCCCTTGTTAAAAAACTTTTCTGATGCAGCTTTATAGCACCGACATTGAACCGAATTGAACCGAGTGGGAATGGGGAGGGTCACGTGTCTGTCACATAAAACGTGTAACAAAGAGACCATCAACTTTCGTGTCCATCTTCGTGCTTGTCGAGCTCCATCATGTTCTCAGGGGTAAGTAGGTCGATATGGTTCTAGCTGGATAATGTCGATCCCTCTTTCAGATTGCTTCTTGGTGGTCTTCTTCTGACTCCCCGCCAGCCGCAACGTCAGAAAAGTACGATCCAACGAACCCGAATATGAACCCATTAAACCCTAAGGGTCTCAAACCGTATGAACTCCGCTGCATTTGTCGTGCCGTTACGTGCTAATTTTTTTCTCAGATGCTGCGCTTGTCCAGAAACCAAATCCGCTCGCGACGCCTGTTTTCTGCAGCGTGGAGCAGACAATGGCCAATGTACAGAATTGATTAAGAAACACGTCGAGTGCATGCGTGGACTTGGATTCGAAATTTAGGCTACGTCATAACCAGCTGGGCCGGATAACCGGGCACGGTACATATGACTAAACTCTATTGAAACGTTGACCCCGCCCTCATGGTAGATATTCATCACTAATTGTCTACTACAGTACACCGAATCCATGGGACATCCCACTTCACGAAATACATCAGCTGTCCCGTCAATGTCCAGTCAATAGCCACGGACTGTCGGAGCAGAGTCATGGTGATACCTCTCTGGTTTGCTTTTGGGATCCTTCGCCGTCATCCGGGTATCCATAGTATTTGAAATAAGGAGCGGCATCCGCTGCCGATGGATGGGTGTGTGTGACGGCGTTGTGCAACCGCATCATTGCGCACGAGATTGTCCGAACTCCCACTCTGGAGAAAGTATGCTAACCTTTTCTCAAGTGGTATTGGCAACTTTGTGCAAGAACGGTAGGTATGTTTCCTTATTGCCATTGAAAGTGATTTCTTTCCAGAAAGAAGTCATCTTACGGGGAGAACCGGAGACGTTTGACTGAGCTGGTTAGCATTCTCTACCGGAACAGATCGATTTCGTTCGGACAGAGGATAGAGCTTTATTTATAGTGAGACGAATTTGACAACGTTTCATTCATCCCATTGAGCCGTCCCAGAAATAGCAGTACGCATTGTCTGCTAACTACATAATTTCTAAAGGTGGGACCTACTATAACGCTAGTCGCGCGCGCCGCAAAGCTCAAGAAAAATAATATTTCTTCTCAGTGCGTCCGTCTACCCTCACTTCGTGCGCATCTACTCTGCTTTGCACAGCGAAACCAAAATTTGTCGGCATAGATACCTACTGTCTAAGCAGCGTAGGCTGGGGAAGCCTGGCCGAAGCGTTTATTCGCCTATTTCATCCAGCGGCCCAATCACCAACTCGTCAACATCGTTTATAATCATATGAAACTCTTTGCCGTTGCTGCCGCACCACGCCATGCTACTCCGTGTTCCCCACCGACGTATATCCGACCCACTCAGCAGTGTTTGCGTGGATGGTGAGTATGTCCTACTTACCGGTACGGTTGTGGACCCACCCAACTGCAGCACCTGTTGGGAACGCACGACAATGACACATGTGACTATTCAAGGTTCCTTTATCTCTGACATTGCTGCTCTCCGAAACTTTACTATCTCGTCTCCTCAGAGGGCATGCGCGACCCTGCGAAAAATAACGCTCTGACAATTGATGGTGTCCGACTGTCAATCATCGCTTGAGCTTGTCAGCAAGCTGATGCAGCAGGTCAGATCAAACTCAGAAAATTGTGACCATGACGAACATGGATGCAGCTTCTAGATCAAGAAGCCATTGTCGTCATTATCCGTGTAGCTACGTCATTGAAACAAGAGGCTGCATTCAATGTTGTGCACAGACTCGGAGGTGGTCGAACTTTTACACTCCGGTCAAGGTGTCAAACGGCAGGTATGTTTCCTGTTTTTCCTTGCTAACATTTTTGCAGGTAGAAATTGTCTTCTTCAAGTTACCCGGGCAAGCCGGACGTGTCACGCCTGCTAATTTCCATATGTTGAATCCTTCATGTTTGAAAGACTAGTTCCGCAAGATAGGAAACCAGATAAGGTGGAGTGGGAGGTGTTTTATTCTGCGTTTTGCCCTGCGGGAAACCGGTCGTCAGCTGGAAGCCCTACCATGAGGTCTCGCCATCAACGCGCATATATAGTCCATCAGTCTGCTATCGCTAGCCCGATCCAAATTTCCTGCGTCTTCTTTCCCATGAAACTTCTCGTTATTGCCGCAGCACTCGGCCGTGCTGCTCTCGCAGTCCCTCAATACACTTTGCTGTACGACACCCTTTACGACGGGACGCAGATCCCTCAACAGCGTTGTCTGCTCGACGGGGCAGTATGGCCTAATAACCCAGGGGTACAACACCTTCGGCAACATCCCTAGTTACCCCTATATCGGAGGCGCACCTCAAGTAGAGTGGTGGAACTCACCCTACTGTGGCACCTGCTGGAACCTCACATACACCGACCCGCAGGGCAGTTCCTGGTCCGTTAGTTTCACAGCAATCAACAGTGGAGATCAGGGAGGCTTCTCCATCTCGTTCGCGGGCATGGATATCCTTACGAACGGCAATGCTGCTAGACTTGATGGTCTCCCCGATATCTCGGTCTCCGCGAGCCTGATATCACAGACCATGTGTCCTGAGACGTAAAATGGTAGGCTGTCCTACGTACTGTATCTCACACTGGTTGTGTTGATTCTGATCAAGCAAATCGGGCAGGATTCGACTTCCAACTTGAAGTCGACACTAACTCGAGCTTTTGTCACCTTGCATCCAGTCTGTTATTTTATTTTTCTCCTTTGCGACCGTGACGTGTCTATAAGATCCGGCGTTGTAGATCCCGTAACTTGAACATCATTGTCTTCTACCAGAGTACAAAATGACCTTTTCATCTCATACTCAGCGATGTGTTGATGTTGATCAGGAGAGTTGAATAGAGCCCTTCAATTCGTTCACCGACGTTTGTTTGGTGTCATTTTTGTGTTTGAAAAATCCACACCGCCGTAACCTCCATGTCCTCTAGATTCTAGAACACCGCCTACGAGCCTGGACTTTTCATAGATGCCCTTTATCCCGTAAGCATTGGAGGTTTAGATTTATCCATGTAAATGTCGCAAAAGAGCGTCCGTGCACCCCGTTTGGGAATCATGCGACTCGACCTCAATTACCCCCAAGGCCTTATCACCCTTGACAAAAAGCTGCAAGAAAGAGTAAGAGTCAACGTTAGCTGATGGACCATCGCTGTCCTCGACATCTTGAACCACCCCATTGGTACATCATTCAAACTACGAGCCAGTGACCGCCGATGTCGAAACACGCTACCAGTTGTTGTAAGGCGTGTCATCACCCTGACTCCATCCAAACTCTCTTCCAAAGCGTGAGTACCACCCGAGTACCACGAGGTTATCGCAAATCTTCATTTCTTCGGAAGTTCCGGACATGCTCCATTCTGTGTCACGACACATGAGTTCAAATCAGTTGCATTGGAATTTGGGAGTCATACCTGGTAGCTTAGCACTGTTACCCGATGGCGGTAGCAATTGAAGAGGGCAAAGTGTGTGCGAGGCAGGTCACGTGGGCCTGGGCGGCGGAACAAGTTACAACATCGACGGATTGTTCGAAAGTCGTCACTGACTTGACTGGCCAGCTTGGGGACCCAACGTTACCTCTTGTCGAGTTCACGTTCTTAGTTGTGAGTAGACCTGTTGATCCATTTTGACATTGCGTCTTCTTTCAAGTTCACACGGTGAGTCGGTGACACCAGCTGACACGTTGGGAATGTGCCAACGAACCCATAGGCGAACCCTTCAAAACCCAGGGTTTCAAGTCGTGTGCGTGGATCTAGCTGTTATAATTTAATCCCGTTCGTCGGATGCCTTTTCAGAAGACACATTTTCTCGTCATTTATGTTTGCTTTGTAGCATGGAGCAGACTTTGATTCGAGAAACACGTCCGGTCACGCGAGATTTAAGCCTTGTCTACGTCATGCCGCTGGCCCGACCAAGTTCAGTTGACACCTTGTCCCCGTTTTTGTAGCAGGACCCAGTCACACCGCTTGTCATCACTGATACACTACCCTAAATCTCTAGATTCATCTCGTCTCACGAGGTACGGATATCAATTTTCCTACAAACGTTTCGAGTGTCATGGTCAGGGCTCTCACTTGAACTGTCGCCGTGATCTTTCCTTTCTGGGTTCGCTTCTCAGAGGGTATCGACAACCGTGTCGTCTCTGAAACGGTGACATCGAGCTATATTCCACTGCCCAAAGGACTGTTGACCTTGTACAGACACACCGACCGGGGAAAGGCAATGCTCTCTTTGACGGCCATTCCACTCGGATTGTGACCTCTTGGCGTATGCGTGAGAATGGAAGGCGTGTCCCGTCGTTGCGATGGATGAGTAGTTGCCTTGCAGAAACAAGTCCGCCTTCCACCGGAGGCGGCGGATAACTAAAAGTTTCATCGTCAAATCGGGGAGCCGAGGGATTTAAAAGACCTGTTCTATCCAGTCCAGCTTGCCCATCCCAGTTTCCCAGTACCCTCGACAGCATGAAGCTTTTTGGCATTACTGCGGCCGTGTTCGCTGTTGTCGCTCCTGCACTCTCATATCCCAAAACTTATTATTTGACATATAACTCTTCCTATGATGATGGTCCTACCTCCCTCGATGACGTGACTTGCGCACATGGGGAGCATGGCCTCCGTACCCATGGGTACACCACCTTTGAATCCCTCCCTTCCTATCCCTATATTGGAGCGGCACCTCAGATATCGGATGAACAGTCGAAATACTGCGGCAGCTGCTGGGAAATCACATACGTCGACTCACATGGCACTTCCAAGTGTGTCAACTTCACAGCTATTGACGCCGGTGGAGATAAAAACACCTTCAGTATGTCATTGAAAGGCATGAAATCCTTTACGGATGGATCGACTGGCCCGGGGAAGGCCCAATCTGTCCCGATCACCGTGACTCGGAAATCACCCAAGGCGTGTCACCTCGATTACTAGAGGTAAGCTATGTCATGTATCGCGCACTGGATGCTCGATGTGTTGATCATCTATTCGTGACCGTCAAGCAGGTGTCCAAGTTCCAAGTCGATATCAACCCGCGCTCTTTCGTCCTCTGTCCAGTTTCACTCTTTGTCGCTCTTTTTGTCTCGTGTTTGCTTTCTTTTGCTTGCTTGCAATGCCTACTTCAGCTTGGATCTGTACTTATCATGTATGCCGTATGGAATGCGGACACAGTGATATGCCCTTGTTCTGCAGATATATTTACTGAACATTTCGCCTCACTAGATTGCGCACTCCTGGTACCAGAAAACTTTGACGGGCATATTGTCCCATGTAGATTTTTCCAGTATTTAGTGTTCCTTCCGATATGATCGATTTTCGGATGTGTGACGCATGACAAGTATGGAATGACATCGAGGTTTAACAAATGATGTTTATAGACGTCGGTCTCAAGGCTGATGCGGCTGATCACAAGGGCTGTCACGCTACAGTTTGAGTGATTGATTCGAGATGGTTTAGGGCCCGGAAAAGTGTCAGCATGTGGACGACTCCCCGTAGTCATTTTTTTTTCGGCCAGGGCATACCACGCACGGGGTGGTATGGGGGAGAAGCTACCGTCATGAGAATGTAACAAAGGGTCGGTGTAGTGGCGGGCCCGACGGTACCCATTGTCCGTCGCAGTGCTCACCTGATACAGGTATTCTACTGCTCACCGTAATGTCTTTGCTCTACGCTCTGCGGCTACATCAGCCCGAGGTCGGTCAGCTGACCCTTTCGCCACAAAACATACAGGGGTGGGCTTCCGAATGCGAGCTTTCCAAACTGAGACGGTACGCACTCTCTGTATTCTCGGGCACCGACTGTGTGACCGAGTTCCGCTTGCAATATAAAAATGCGCATGCTGCGATAGGGCCTGTATCCCCTCACCGAGGCCTGTTCACCAGACACACTCAGCTCCTCTCTGCACACTTCTCATCAACAACCATGAAGTTCGCATCTCTCGCTACCGCTCTTCTCGCGCTCGTTCTCCCCACGCTTGCACAGACGACCGTCCAGAGTGTCTCGTACGACACGACGTACGACAATCCATCCGGCTCGTTGTCGACCGTCGCCTGTTCCGACGGCGTGAACGGTCTCGAGACCAAAGGCTACACCACGTTCGGTTCCCTCCCCAAATTCCCATACATCGGCGGGGCGTACACCGTGACGGGCTGGAATTCGGCTGCATGTGGCACGTGCTACAGTCTCACCTACGGTAGCACGACCATCTATGTGTTGGCAGTGGACGTTGCCCTCGATGGGTTTAATCTCTCTGAAGAGGCGATGAATGCATTGACGGGAGGGTTGGCGGTCGAACTTGGCAGAGTCAATGCCAATGCGACTCCGGTTGCCGCGTCTTATTGCGGGCTCTAAGTAACTCTGCGGATTATCCATTCGGGTACGTGAACGAGCTCGTTTGTTGACGTGGTGAGGATGCTTACCGGGACCCTGCAGGATATGGACTTTTTGTTTCCATGATCATTCGGACACTAGTTACAAGTGGATTCAAAGGACGTTTCTCGGCTGCTATATAGAGTTTCGTTTGTGTTCATTGGGAAGCCGGACGTTATTCGTTCATAACACATCTTTGTGCCTCGTAGCAGTAAGACACGGACTCTGAAGTAGTACTAATACATGAACTTACTCGAAATGCAAGTTTGATGCGACATCGTCGAGCAATGCGCTTGGCACTCCACCGTAGATGACTCTTGTAGGGTGTAGCGCGTCATGCCCCTCACGCTCCGACCCGGTACGTGCTGGTTTCGTACAATGGTTTGGAACCAGACATTCCCAATCGAATACATGCTTTGCGTCGCACGGAAGCTGGCACAAGTCCTTGATCACCAATTGGTACCCTAGCACGACAATGCATCAGATGCCACAACAAGGTAAAATGTCAAAGAGGTATAAAGAGAGGGTTTAGTATTGGACGGTCGCTGTCACGCGCACGAACACGTGGGCAGCGTGGGCAATATGATCCAAAGGACTCCAGGACTCCAGCGCTCCGCGTTGACACAGACCATCCCGCAAGTTGCCTTCAACAAGATGTATCGATTGACGATGAGCGACCCTCGCCAACTCTCTGCAGCCACGGGCGAACCAAGCGTTTGGAGCACATGTATCTGTTGCCGAAGGTAGATCGTTCCGAGTAGCGGTGGATGAGTACTTACGGCCAGTCCACTGGGTTATTTCAACCGGGAGAAGGATAGAAGTGACGTCCTTGTGCTTCTGTGCCCACTCACAGTTGATCGATTGGCTGATCAATGTCATACTTAGGCTCAGCGAACACATTCACCTCGCACGACGTGACGCATGAAGCTTATTTGACCAGCTGAATGTGTTGCTAGACAGCTATGTCTTAAGGACTTATCCTATGCACGGTGGAGGCTCTTGACAGAGAGGGACTTCCAGATAGAATCTGTGATGAGGTTTACTTCTACTCTTTTCTCGTCTTCTTTTTCTCAAATCCTTTTCTCGCGATTCTGCTCAGATCCGGGAATTTTCACCGTAGCCCTAATCATGCACGTGGACGTTGCGCCGGGTGGTATTGGAGAACAGCCACCGTTATGAGAAGACGGGGATGGTGTGGCGACCCCGAAGATGCGCGTGTCCGCCGCAGGCCTTCTATTGGATGCTTAGACCTTTTTGCGCTACTCAGCGGCTACATCAGGCCAACAGCCGTCAGCTGACCCTCTCGCCGCAGGGCACACGGACGTATGGTTCCTGGATTGAGTGACAAACGTCCGATTACGGTACGCACTCTGTATTCTTCCGTCCGACTGCATGACTGTACTGAGCAGACAACATATATAAATGCAGATAGGGCCCGGATCCTGTCACTGAGGTCCGGTCGTCCGACGGTGTATGCTCTTTGTGTACGCCTCCTTATCTGCTACCATGAAAACCGCGTCTCTTGCTGCCGCTATCCTCGCGTTTGTTCTCTCTGTCTTTGCACAGACGCCGCCCCAAATCGAGCCTCTCCTACAACAACAAGTACGACAGTGCGACTCTCCCCGTGTCGGAGCTCGCGTGCGCCATCCCGCTAGAGAACAGAGGCTACACCACTCTCGGTTCCCTCCCCGACTTTCCATTCGCCGGCGGGGCGTATACTGTAGTACCTTGGAACACATCTACATGTGACACATGCTACACCCTCACCTACGGTAACACGACAATCTATATGTCGGCGGTGGACACTGCCCCCAATGGCTTAAACTTTAGTATCTGAGGAGGCGATGAACGCGTTGACGGACGGGTTGGCGGCCGAGCTTGGCAGGGTCAACGTTGGCGCAATTCAAGTTGACGCAGCTTACTGTGGATTCTAAGCAGATCAGTTGTTGATCAGTCCGTGTACGAGATCGTTTATGGACGTGTTGACGATGCTCACCGATAAACTTGCAGGGTAAGGACATGATTTTTCAGGTGCTTGTTGCAAGGGCATTTGAAGGACGTACTTCGTTACGATCCGTCCGCGAATACCCCACCTCCCCTCGGACACCATTCCGCGCGGGGGGGGGTTCGTTTAGGTTCGTTGGGAAGCTGGACCCGATTCATTCATGTCATTTTTGTGACTCGTGGCAGTAAGAGAAGTGCTTTTGAAGCAGCATCAACACTTGACCTACTTAAATGCACGTCTACGCCTGATACACAGTCAAGCATGCGCTACGGCGCTTCCGAACGGTATGGGTGGTGCCGTGCATAAGTGCGGCCAAATGAATGTCATCGAAAGGCTCCAGGTTGATGAATCTTATCACTGTATTTGCGGGAGAACATACCCTGTGGAATCCATCAATCGACGGAATTTTACTTCATGATCATCCAGATACTAGGACATTCTTTACCGCTCTAGGGGGGTTTCATATGAGTTGATTGGGAAGACGAAAGTTATTCGTTTACAATATCTTTTTAGCGTGTGATGGTAAAACAGGGACTCTGAAACAACGTTCACGTTACCTACTCAAAACCTACGTCTTACACCCGATACACCCATAGCGTCGTCAGGCAGGCAGCATAACGCTCCACCGTAGATGACAACGCCATCAGGGGTTCTCTCGACAACGTCCAGAGTCCCAGCATCACGGGAACCGCCGCAGCACCTGCAACAAGTTTCCGAGTTTGCGACGAGAGTTTGGTAGCACCGAACCATGTAGTGCGGAGGATGTTGACCCCCTCCACGGCGTGTACGACCACGCTCACGACAAGCCCCGTGTACAACGCCCAACTACACCATGGGAACCGAGTCAAACCCGTCTTGACGAACTCGTAGTCCAATTCCGCCGGTCCAATGGCGAGGATGGGAGGGGCAGTGTTGGTCGGGGCGAGCCGATGCGTAAAGAAATGGATGGGTACGAATATGAGGGCGCTGTAGGCGGCAAGACTCAGCGTGCTCGTGGCTTTGCGTGGTTGTTTGGAGGAGGGCGTCAAAAGCCTGTTGGCGACACCAGACACGGCGTGTATGGCTAACGGCATCAAGAGGAGATACTTTTCTCCGAATGGGGTCTGGTAGTACTCCCTTCCTAGGAGCTGGTTTTTATACCACAGACAATTGGGATGTGTGTGGTCAGCGTGACCTTTCGATGAGCACTTTGGGTACATACCATGGCATTGGAAGACAGGCTCGACCCTCCGACATTGGCAAGTAACGGAGCGGATAAATGGACTAGAAGAAATGCTGAAATGAACGGTGCAGATGCACGGGAAAACTTGGTCAATATCGATGTCGATGTGTTCCTCGAATGGTCGCCTGGACTCATTTGCGTTTGTGACAGAGGCAAGTTACGTTCGTTTGGAAAGTATGGGAGATAAGTTCACACTTATGTCGAACTGGCAGTTCCCTCAACCGAACACGAACAGTGTAATAATCATTTGCATGCTGTTCGAAGTACGCTCCTATATACGATGAACAACATATACAACGAGAACCATCGACGGTTGGCGGGCAGTTCCAACATGCCGCACCACAGGTGACCACACGGTACCACCAATCCACGTTTCACGCGCACGTCTTCCGTTCGATACTCTTACCCGCGATGATATTGTCGTCACCCGACGTATTTTACGATGACGATGATCGTCATTGCCAGCTGCAACGCATCCCAGTACACCTATCCTCTCTGCTCAGAGTGAGTCAGTAAGAGGGACGGATGGGAGAAATTTGACGTGACCTACTCACTAAGTGTTCTTTCGGATGATGGGCGTTCTATCATCTTCGGCCCACGTATGACATCAGACAGTGTTGACGATCGAGCCCGGAAGAGCAGACGTCAGTACTTGACCCGGTTGTCCGCGGACTCTGATCAAACCAACATTTAGGGTGAACAAGTTTATTGTCTGACGTGTTGAGGATGCTCGCCGATGAATCCGTGACAGTGTAGGGACTTTGCCTGCATGGCGATACCAGAGGTTGACTCGATGGTGGTAATAGCCCAGTGATTGACAAAGGAAAGAAGCTAGAAAATGACGTCCGGACAACTTGGCTATGTATATGCATGAATTCCTCAGCCTCCGTGCTGAGTGCTCGAAGAAGAAGCTGTAAAATTGGAGTATCTTGACTTTTGTACAAGGGAGAGAACAAGACTCACGCTCCCCTCCCCTCTCCTGATCGCTTTCTCTGGTAGAGAATAGTGTTGAGAGCACAGAAAGAGTTTATTCAGCGCTTCTACGTTCGTTCAATTTATTTGCCCAAGTGTCCTCTCCATTAGTGGTGGAACCGCTATCGATGACACTGAGTCCTGCCGCAGCTAAACATGCCCGATTGCTCCACTCTGGGTTGAGTGATTAAGTTACAGAGACGTCCAGAGTGCTCCTAGCAATAACAACACGATGCTCACAGTGAGCATGGACCGAACAGTAAAGGGATTACGGACGGCGGGTGGTCCGTGCGATAGGTGATTCAAACTCCGTACGCTTGTTGGGCTATCTACAAGTACAGCAACATACATACCTTCAATCCTCGCATGTTCTCCTTTGCCTTCAACAAAAATAATAGGTCTTCCCACCATGAATCGACCTCGGATATGGAGTATGTTATCAACCACGTATTTTTTGCGCTGAAGGAGCCAGTTACAGTGAAAGAGAAGCATGATCGTGACCCAGAGACAGCCCTACGTACATTTATTGACCCAGTCTACGCTGCTGCTTATGCCTATTACGAATACGTCGACGACTTCCATAAGCTTCAGTGGTATCGCATTGCACAGATGCTAGGCGACCTGCGCTGCCGTTGTCTATCCGAAGAGTACCTTTCCCAACTTTCTGGAATGAGGTCTGGAGGTACGGTGTCATGTTACTTTGTAGAAGATTTGCTTAAAGTCCATAGCTATTTGCGTATTCCCGTTGCTGGATGAAAGAAGTATGATTGTCTTCAGAAAGCAGGACCACCATACTCTCTATGAGTGGCACAAGTCGTACCCTAAATCATTCCGTGATCGCGGTGCACAGGAGGCGATACGCTCATATCCTGATCTGACTGTCGAGGTTCCCAACGAAGTCCTTCATGACGAGGAATTCCAATCTGAACTCGCAAAGCTTCTCTGTTACATAAATAGCAAAAATCCTGCCTCGCACAAGGAGCGGTACGGGATCAACGCCAAATATGGCCCGCAATTACTCAATGGCATCTTGCGCGCTGTTGGTCGCCCTGCTGAAGTCACTCACGTTACGAAACGTGTCGCCTGTCGTCAGATGGGAGGGATGCAGAATACCTCGCATCGCGCAGACGAGTGGTTTCTGATCAAGGTCGCGATCCAGTCGTCCCTTGATCGCTCTCTTCTTGGTCGTGCTACCTATAAAACATTCATGTTATTCTTCTTGCTCACCCTCGCAAATTTTGCTGCCAACACCAGTCTTCCCAGCGATGTATTTCATTCCATGTCAGCCAAAATCCTCCGACGCTTCAGGAAGCTTGGGACATCTGTCCCTAGATGGCTCTCCGATGCAGTCATGCAAACTTGCAGCTGTCTGTTAGATGTTCTTAATCACAGGTATACACGGGTGCAGATTGCACAGCGTATATCCCCACCTTGGAATCCTTCACGACTCGATCTCATCCGAGACGTCCAGCTCTCACACCTCGACCGTAGTGACTATCCCTCACTCCTCAATCTCTTTCGAGGCATCCAGCTCCCACACCTTGACTGCATCGAATATCCCTCACAAGTCAATCTCCCTCGTGACTTCCAGCCCTCATCCCCGGACTTCAGCGACTCCCCCTCACAGCTCAGTTTCCCTCGACGGTTCCAGCCCTCTCCTCCTGACTATAGCGAGTACCCCTTACAACCCATTCCCATGCGAGATATCCATTCCTTACTACCTCCCCGTAGCGACTACCTCCCCAGCTTTCTCACCGACCATCACTGTCGTCCCCTTGATGACTCTTTCCTGCGTTGCCCTCGGGGAACTCCTAATGATTTACTGTCTTTGCAAGGGATGTTTTCTGAGAAGGCATATGGCCGAGACCCCCGAGTGGCTCTTTGTGATGTCGAGCGGATTGTCGAACAGGGAATTGACGACTGGATCGCTTGTGTCTCGGACGTAGGCCAGGCGTGTATACATCTTGAAGAATTGGTCGAAAAGTGCTTGTCCAGAGTGCAGCATGCTTTCGGAACCTCTGTCAACCGGTCTCGTGATCCCTCGCACGACCCTGAACATTTCTCCGTCGCGCTGTTGACCATAATAGAACTTTGGGTTGCCCTCGACAAGCTGGTTGTCAAGAGTATTCCCATCTTTGCTGGATACTCTCCCGAAATCCCACTCGACCTTTTTGATAGGTTACTCCTTCGTAAAACCGTGAACCTCCACCGGTTTCTTCGAGCTCACCAATACATTTCTGCTCGACATGCTCAATCACATCTTGGATCATCCATGTTTTTCCAACAATTCACAGAGAACAGTTTTCCTGTCCGCTACTGCAACAGTTCCCCATACGCTGAGGATCTCAGGTGTCGCATTCACGGGGATGCTCTACCTATCGAGCCGTTGCATACGAAAGTTGTCTTATTTGAGCTGCAATGCCCAGTCTCCTTTGAAGCCTGGCGCTCTTCAACTATCCGCATTCTGGATCTTTTCTGCGACTGGAAACTATTCGACACCGACACCGATCGTATTTACCTTGCCAACACTATCCCTATTTTCAAGGTCCCTGGGCTGCAACACTATGCTGTCAGGCATCACAGAGCACTCATCAGCCTTGCGAATTCCTCTGAAAAGAAGTTACTATACGTTATCTCCGACGATCATAAGTCGCGAAAGCTACCACAAGAGTTCAAACTTAGGGATCTAGGAAAGTTCACATACGAGATTCCGAGTGGACCATACGAGCAGAAATACCTGACAGCCACGACTCACACGTCCAACGAAGTCTTGTCTGCTCAAGCGGACTGCCATATGGATCTTTCCCTTCACGAATTTGTTGCATTCGCACATTTGCGGAGTGGTGGCTCACTCCAGTGGATGAATATTCTTCGGGAGCTGCGCAGCAGAAGTCTTAACTTTCGTCGTCCTGAAGTCCACCTACTTTTTGTCCAAGCGGCGACTCAGCTTGGACCACTTGCTGACACTGGGGAGTTGATATGGCATCAGGAGCTTCAAGATGATTCGTTTTGCCATGCACTCCTAGATGAGCTCGAAAGCTTATTTTTCGACGTTGGAGTCGGTTCGTCTGATGGACCAGTGATGGGAACCATCACCCTCATCACCAATTTGCTTACCTCGGGCCCTTCGGAAGCCATCTCGGAGCGATCCTTCCAACTTCTTCGGAACGTGCGCGAGAAGATATTCGACTGGGTAAATGAACTTTTATGGGACGTGACCAAGTCCCCTACGAACGAAGAATGTTGTCGGCTTTTGTGGCACTTGGCTGCCACTTGCCGAAGCACTTTTGATGTAGATCCCGCTATCATGCACAAGCTCTTACATTCTGCACGAGATGTTGAAATCGCCCTCGCTTGCGCCCTTCTCATGCGTGCACTGGTCCCCCCTAACTTTCCGAGTAAGTTGAATCGTCCATTCATTCGCTTGACTGCTCTGCTGACTACAATCGATTAGGCCTGGACACTCCTAGTTATTCGCGAGTGCTCCTAGAACGAGACCGTCACCTCTCTCACGCACTCAAGGAGGTCTTGAGGAATGCTATCCTAGCTGATGCTACAAACTTTGGTGTCGACCTTGCAGTTTGCAAGAGTTGGCCTGGCTATCGACCAGGCACACACCAGTGGCAGTCAATGACGGACGCAGATTTTGACTGGATTGCATGTAAAACTGCCGAAACCGGGTACCGGCGCTCGCAACTAGTGCAAGTCAACTTGCTTGATGGGTCAACCTTGGTGGATGGATGGCGGGTAGGTGAGAGATTGCCGAGTACCATCACGGGACACCCAGTATATCGCGTGATCTTCGGTGATGTATGTATCTTTGTGGCTCCCACTAGTATGACATGGGTTGCTAACTATTTTTTGCAGCAAAACTTTGGAGTCATCCCATCCGATCTTCCAGAAATGGATTTTGTCACGCTGTTTATGATTTCTGAGCATGACGTGGGTGACCAGCCACATAGATAAGACACATTCGAGAGTTGAAACTTACACAGGTGCACTTTTCACTTCGAGATGATCGCCTAGTCATTCGAGCCCAGCACAAAGACACAGCGGATATCCTGGAGTTGATTCCTCAAGAACAGTTGTGGAGAGACCTCCCTGCATTCCTCATCAAAGGCCATGCTCATTGGCTGAGGCACTCTACACATATCATTGAAATACGCCATCTCGAAAAACTCTGGGAGCCCTCTGTAGACAACTGGAGGATTAATCTTGCATCTAACCCGTGTCGAATAACAAAAGGGAAAGAGTCCCTCGTGGACATCCACAGCCCAACTTGGTTCATGGTTTCACGTCGTCTGGGATGTCTGGATACATCTGAAAATCTTATCATCACTGTCTCATCGGCGTCATCGCACCTCGACATGTCACAATCTTCGCCATTGCTGCAGTTATCAGTTACCCTACCTCGCTATGGCTTGTCCTTTTTCGTCAACGAAGATGGAGACCTTGAGTCTCGTGACTTCAACGATATGATCTGCGATGAGAATCAATGCATCGGAACACTATTTGGTCTCGTCAATCGCCTCATTCTGCGCCCAAAGGTGCACATTGTGGAAGATCTCTTCCCTAGACTTATCATCATACCAGAGGGTAAACCCACCATTACATTCCGCGACAATCAGCCTCGTGTCATGATCATACCCCCTGGCAGATACTATCCCCAGGACACCTGGGAAGTCACTGTTGAACCCCATATACTCAAGTATCATGTCTATAATGTGGATGGCACGTTAGGCTGCTTGACAGGGATTTCCACTTTGACGAGCAGGCTATACCTTGCTTTTCTGCATGCCATAACCAACAATGCCTGTAGGCCCGATCCACTAACAGGCAGAACAGGCATGGAGGAGGCAATCTCGCTCACATGGTTAACTGGAGACTCGCTAAAAGATGATTCATCCACCCTTGATTGCGGAGGAATCCTTCCAACTAGTCACATACCAGATCATCTTCAATTAGGGATGGCTATTGACAAGATCGGTCTCGATCATCCCTTTCGTGCAAGTTTGAACATTGGTTGGGATGCTGTACTGCAAGAGACATATCTCTATCCGTCCGAGATTGTTGTACAGCTTCCCGAGGAAGAACAATCTGATGTTCAGCCTCACCATGCCTCCCTGGAGGACGATCTGGTTTACACAGTGGCATCTGTCGTTGATCAGTGGTCCCTCAATGCACCAATCGTCAATGATCTATCAAGCTGGGCAGAAGCATGGGGTGATACGATCGTCGGAAATGCTCCATCATCGCAGCTAGAAGCGCTACAGTCGGACCCCACTGTTACGCCACTGAGAACGAAGATATACAATATTCTTGCAAGAGGTGGGAGCACGGGCGACAGAGAAACACGGCGGTTTCAACTTCTATTCTCTCTTCCCGAGATGGTATACTCGTCGAGAAACCCTCAAGGCACTCTTCTCTCAACACTTGTCGCATTTGCAAACCAACCACATGTCCATTCAGAAAACCTTCCTTGTTTTGCCGAATATAACATTTTGGCTGGATATCATCCGGAGGATCGGCAGATTCGTCGTCATCTCTCGGCAGCCTACTCAGGCAGTGGCCCGAGCTGGAATATAGACTTTGATCCCGAGACGCGGCAGCTGCTACGGTCATGGCCTTCTGAAAAGGCTGTAACGGCTTCACTGGATCCTGATCGCTTTGACTTGGCAGTGTTGAATGCAGGTCTCCAGCCACTCTTCTCCAGCTGGTATCGCAACCTCAAGCTCAAGGAGTATTTGACTCGAGTCTGTGTTAACCCTACTCCACTCCCTCCGAATCCGGTGACATGCGCACTTGAACGTTCCTTCGATTGGCAGATCACGCTAGATCAGCTGCTGCGCGAACGACCTGCACCAAACCTACCACCATGCCATCGACTACCTCACAGGAGAGTGGGGTCCAACCTGAATGGGATCTCCTCTTCTGATACTGCTCAACTGAGCCAACTATTCTTATCTCTGCCCGCCGGCCGCGAGGCTTCTGAATTTCAGAACCAATACGTTGCTCGTCTCCGAGCCAGTGCACGTCATGTCGGCGTGGAAGAACCCACCGGAAGTGCGATGAAACCGGGTATCGAGACGCTCGTGGAGCACTACGTGCTATGTCAGTCAGTCTATACGGAGGGTATGGAGCTTGCCAAGAAGGCACTGGGGCCAAGAACGCAAATCGAACAGCTTCTCGATCGAGGTGGTCAATGGCCACATGCTACACCATATATTCTTTTCCGATGTCTCGCATCTACCTCGCCTATCAAGCTCCCAGGGAATTGGAAGAAGTGTTTGATTTTACTGGCTCTGCTTGCTTTGGAGGTCCAGCGAGCACGAAGATTGCTCCAATTTTCAGTGCAAAATCTCGAAGAGGAGTTTTTCAGGGAGTTAGAGAACGAGGGAGGTGACGGGTGGATCGCCGCAGAACACCCTGACTGGTTGTTAATCCAGGTACACACACTGTCCTTGCTAATCCTCGTGTTCCCCGAAACTCATTTCCTGGCCATGATCACAGTTGCAGGGAAACTTTCTCATCCGTCGCGTCCAGGTGGACGTTGCAAAGGAGATGATGGATCCCCGCTCGACGAAGAACACTGTCATCCAAGTCAACATGG
>JBBPJP010000175.1:0-41831 GCA_038088775.1 Boletus barrowsii
CTCGCTTCCTTTACTGGTACCATACTGACACATCATCCTTTCAGAACCTACTATCAGCATGACCTCCACACTCGCCACCATCCCCAAGCTCAACGGCACCAACTACCAATGTTGGAGCCAGGACATGGAAGCATACCTCCACACCCAAGGATACTGGCAGCGGATGTACCACAGGACTCACCCCACCGACACTGAGCCAGAAGCACAGGAGAAATGGAACGAGAACGATGACAGAGCCCTAGGCTCCCTCTATCTCCGCCTCGAGCCCTCCATCCTCTCCCATGTCTTGTCCAGTGGAACGGGCAAATCTCTCTGGGACTCGCTCAAGTCCCAATATGACAAGGCTTCCCTCACCTCCGCCTACACCAAGTGGAAGATTATGCTTGGGATTACCTTCCCCAACAACGACCATCCCGGTCCCGCATTCTCCAAGTTGAACGCCTCCTTTGCCCAGCTGGAACTGCTCCAGCATAAGGTCCCTGACAACCTCAAGGCCCTCATCACCGTTGCCAAGCTCCCCAAGTATGCAGAGACCCTCCAGCAGCAGCTCAATGCTGAGATCAATGCCGACCCGACCAAAACCAAGGTCCACTCGATGCCTGACCTGGAGAAGGTCCTCACCGCTGCTTGGCAGCACTACCTTACTTGCCGCCCCCCGCCTCATCAGCAGGCAAACAAGGTCTCCAATGTCTGTCGCCAGCAAGGCGACCCCTCTTTCCAGCAGCAGCAACAGCAGCAGCAGAAGAAGGGGGAGAACTCTTCGGAGAAGAAGGATGAGGAGAAGGGGAAAGGGAAGAAGCATCGCCAGGGCAAACACTCTGAAGAAGGTGAGAAGAAGCAGAAGGATTGTGCGGCTGCCGCCGCCAAATCATCCTCCGCATCATTCGCATTTGTGAACTTCCTCACAGAGCCTGTGGTCCTGGACCCCGCCATCACCGACTTCAACGAGCCCATCGCTGACCCTCATGCTCTTGCACACACCATTGGCACCACCCATTATGGCCCCCCCGCTTTCCCGCAGGCCCAAGAGGCCATCTCCCTCACTTGCCACATTGGCACAACTCCCTCTCCCGAGGTTGTTCGCACCCTCGAGCCTGTTGCCTCCTGCCGCCATTACTGGCAGCACTCCGCCTTCAATGAGGACAGCCCTTTCGGCGCCCGCACCCTCCCTTGTCACCACGCCAGCCCCTCCACGCCCTCTCTTATAGAACACATGGAAATGCCCCAGATCGTCGAGCTAGTCTCCAATTCGGACGACGACAATGTCGTGAGTCTCGGCGAGGACATGGAGGTCAATGAGTATGTGGAGCACTTCTTCGACGACGCCTTGGACTGGTCAGTCCCCAATTTCCTTTGTCCCACACTCACAGGTACTGACGTGCGGATTCTTTCGCCTCAGATTATATGTAGTTGTACTTCTCGTATACCTGTAGTAGTTGCCATGGTCAATATTACTACTGTGTCCCCTCTCTCCATGTGTGATAACTGTGAGAACCAGACCAGCAACAGTAAAGGAAAACAAAGGGCTGATGACATCCTACCACCTGACATGTGGCTACTAGATTCCGGTGCTTTGGCACACTACACGCATGACCTAAGTGATCTGGTCGAATATCAGGAGTTTACCACTCCTTGGTACTCCCAGATGGCCAATGGCCAAGCAAACATTGTTGGTCAAGGAACCGCCATTGTGCGCTTTCAGGATAGACTCGTGCGGTTATTGCCAGTCATTTACATGCCAACGTGCACTGTAAAGCTCATTTCAATGGGCACACTCCTAACCGACAAGTGCATCACTGTCAAAACGCATGATAATCACATCAACATTTTTGACAAATGCTCCAGAACCACTGTCCTCAGCTTTCATTCGCATGGGGATACCCTCTATTGGCTCAGGGCCCCTATTGCCCGACCACATTCAGATCTTGCATCCCTCACCTCTGTCAATTACGAACTACTCCATCGCTGCTTAGGCCACCCTTCGCGCAAAGTGCTCTGTGCCACCAAGAAGCACATTAAGGACTTTCCGGACATAGACATTCCATCCACTGCTCCTATCTGTCCCAGTTGTGAGATGGGCAAACAGCCCAACCATACTTTTCCTCATAGCGCAAGTGCTCCCTTTGAGTTAATTCATTCTGATTTAAAATCATTTGAAATCGAATTGTACCACAAGTACAAGTACGCTGTCATCTTCTATGATGACTTCACATCCATGGCCTGGTTAATCCTAATTAAAACAAAGGATCAGACCCTCAAAGCCACCAAACAATTCCACGCCTATGTGCGTACTCAGTTCAATGCCGTAATTAAACACTGGTGCTCTGATGCAGGGGGAGAATACACCTCCAAAGCTTTCACTGAGTATATGTGCGGCAATGGCATACATATTCAACAATCCACCCCCTATGCTCACCAGCAAAATGGGTGCACGGAACACCTCATCCGTACTATCATGGACAAGGCACAACCCATGTGACTGCAGGCTTGTCTGCCTGATTCCTATTGGGAGTTCGTGGTTATGCATGCATTACATGTATACAATCGCACCCCGTCTGCACGACTCAACTGGAAAACACCATCCGAGATGCTCACAGGCCTGAAACCTACCTTTTCACATCTTCGGGTCTTCGGCTGTGGCGCATATGTCCACATTCCGGTTGAAACATGCGGTGGCAAATTACAGCCAAAATCACAATTGATGATCTACCTGGGCGTATCTGCCGGTAGTGACTCAAATTATCTTTTCATGTGCCCTAACAATGTGCTACATACATCGGCACACACCATCTTTGATGAGAATCTCTTCCCAAGATGCTCAAAGGCTCAGCCACACCGGCCAATTAACCATTGACCAAAACCTCATTCCCATGATGACAAGTCTTCCAACTCTGAATCCATACACTCAGACCTTGAGTTTGATGCAGATCCCGCTCCTCCTGATTCCCTCCTTGTCACCCAGTACCACATCCAATCACTCCGGCACCTACTCCACCTCTGGTTACCCCCCCTCGCCATCAGCCACTGCCTCCTCCTGCTCGCCCTGAACGACCACAACGTGCCCCTCTCTGTCCAGGAAATGTATATGGGGAATGTCGCGACCCGGTCAGACAACTCCGGGATATTGAGTGCGCCTCTGATTGGCGCAAACTTGTAGAAGAAGCACCGGCTGGACCTTCGGATTCACCCATTGTCCCTGGAGGATTGCCTCCATCCCTGACTCCATCGGAAGATGATGTTGAGCGCATCACCAGGGAAGGGGAAGACACATTGGTTTCATACCTCTGCAGCTGTGCCTTCCCACTGGAAATGGAATGGTCCAATGTGAATTACCGAGAATGGACATACCGAGACATCCTTAAACTGCCACAAGATGAGCAGACCCTCTGGTGTAAAGCCTGCCATGATGAGTTACAAATACTCAAGGACCAGGTCTATGAAATCGTGGATCGACCCACAAATGAAAAAATCATAAAGAATTAATGGGTCTTTGATGTTAAAACAGACGGCAGAAAGAAAGCCCAGCTTGTAGCCAAAGGTTTCTCCCAAGTAGAAGGGATTGATTTCAATCAAATATTCTCCCCGTCATACACTTTGAGACAGTGCAGTGCATGCTCACCCTCTCAGCAATAGAAAACTGGTATATTACTGGTCTCGACATCCGATCCGCCTACCTATACGGCAAACTGGACGAAGAACTCTACATGGACTTCCCAGAAGGCTTTATGCCTGCTCACTTAAAAGGGAAGGTCTTGAGATTACTACGCACCTTATATGGCCTCAAACAAGCAGAATTAGCTTGGTGGCACAAACTCGACAAATCCATGAAAGAACTCGGCTTCATGCATCTTAAAACAGATGCTGGCCTATTCATCTATCGCAAAGGCAAAGAGCTCGTCCTAGCGATTATCTATGTAGTCGACACCATCTTCTGCGGCCCGAACAAACCTTTCGTAGACAAGGTTAAAACCGCCTTCATGAAGAAATGGGACTGTCACGACTTAGGAGAAACACACAAATTCCTAAGAATGAACATATGTCGAGATGGTCAAACTATTAAGATAGACCAGTGAGAATACCTTGACAAAGTCATTGAGCAATGCGGTATTACTAACGCAAAAATCGCCAACACCTCTCTTCCTCAGGGTTATTACCCAGAGAAGAATGATCTACCTGTCCAACTGGAACTTCGGATGCGATTCCAACAGGTCATTGGATCATTGCTGTATCTTATGATTGGCACAAGACCTGACATATCATATGTGGTAACACAACTTGCCCGCATGTCTGCAAACCCATCAGAAGAGCATCTAAACAAAGCTCTATACATATCCCGGTACCTACTCGATACCTGAGACTACTCTCTCATATATCATGGCAAATCTGGTAAAGGCATTATCGCCTGCACCAATTCTGATTGGGGACAAGACAAAGTCATGTCTCACTTGCAAACAGGTTTCTACCTGAAATTCGTGGATGGTGTGTTCTTGTGGAACTCACACCTTCAAAAGACCACCGCTCTGTCTTCTACAGAAGCTGAGTACATGGCCTTGAGTGACTGTATGCGCCAGGCTATTTGGATTCATCAAATGATGGAGGAACTCGGCTATTGCCTTGGCCCCATCCCCATTTGTGGTGACAATCAAGGTTCGCTCTTTATTGCGCAAAACCCTGTCACCAAAAAATGTTCCAAACACATCCAGATCCGTTACCACTTTGTACGAGATGCTGTGATGCTGTGGAAGCAAGTGGAGCTACTCTTCATCCCAGGAACTGACAACCCTGTGGATATGTTCACCAAGAACCTTGGACACATCAAGTTCAAGGAGTTTCGCTCCCAGCTCAGTTTGGAATTCAACTTGCTGTCTTAGACTGTGCGGACATTTTTTTATTTACTTTATATTCCTCACTTTTATATCTACGTATCTACCGTATACTAGATAAGGGGGAGTGTTGAAAGGACATGTACTTACAGTCACGTGACCTTATATTAAGTAAGCATTACAAAGCGTATACAAGACTCTGCTGAGTCTGAATAATATAATTCTCTCTTGATCCACTACTGCTATCATCTCTGAGAAACCCTTCAGTCCCAAGGTAAGCACCCTATGACCGATTCCTAGGGATCCAGTGTGGCAATGCCAGATTCCCGCTATTGCAACAATAATTTCCAACCAATGCTGCAAGCGAACACAGCTACTCCCAAGGGTCAAGGGATGGGGCTTGGACCGCAGCCTTCTTCACAAGAGACCGCCATGAGAAACACAGTCAAACATGGGATCAAGGTGGTAAGAGCAGTGAGTGAAGGAGAAGGGACTGGAACCGACCAGGGTTTTTAAAGAGCAGGGATGGGTCAACATCATCTTCTGCTTTCTCTCATAGATTGTCTCTAGTATTCGTGTCAGGTGGTTCTTCGCAATCCATATCTATTCCCATCACCCTCTACCCACCTGACCAAACTGCGTTCAAAAGTGTTGACACAAAAGCCCTCATTGACTCGGGGGCAACCGGTTGCTTTATCGACTATGCTATGGTAGTGGCTTGTGACATCCCCACTACTCGACTCAAGACTCCCCTGCAGGCAAGCAACATCGACAGATCACCCAACAAAAATGGCCTGATATGAAAACAGGCATTGGTGCTAATGCGACTTGGAGAAACCACTGAACTCTGAGACTTCCTTGTTATTGACTGTGGCAAGGACGAGATTATCCTTTGGCTCCCTTGGCTCCATGATCGAAACCCGGAGGTCAATTGGAGTACAGGAACTGTTCATATCCATGATACAGAACCAACTGTACAGGAAGGAACGCACGAGGAATCATGAAGACGAAGTGGTTGTGGCCCATACTATCAATGTCTTCAATAGGAAATGCCAGATGAACAAAATATGGTGACAAGGGCTTTGTGGTGGAAGCGTAATGTTGATCCGGTACTCACGGCAAAGACCAATGAGGTTCATCTGAGGATACCTGATGTGGAACTGACCATGCAGCGGGAGGAACCGGCACTCATAGATTGTGAGGAAGACGAGCCAACCAGACCCTCCATTAAGAAAACTATGATTTTGACTTCTCTCACCCAAGATGCGAAGAAGACCAAGGTGGAACTCCCACGGGACTTCCAAGACTTTGAGGACATCTTCCAAAAGAAGGACGATGGTCCCCTTCCGCCCTACCAGTCGTTTGATCACAGTATAGATCTAGATAACTTCTTCCAACCCAAGGTTGCCAAGGCTTACCCACTTAACCCCAAGGAGTGAGAGGCATGTAAAGATTTCATTGATGAACATTTGAAAGCCGGACATATCTGCCCATCCAACTCCCCTATGGCTTCACCTTTCTTCTTCATCTCTAAGAAGGATGGTAATCTGTGCCCCTGCCAAGACTATCGCTATCTCAATGAGCATACCATCAAGAATGCATACCCTCTCCCACTCATTGGAGACTTGATGGATCAGCTCAAGGGATCTTGTTATTTCACAAAAATGGATATTCACTGGGGTTATAACAACGTCTGGATCAAGATCAAAAATGCCTGGAAGGTGGCGTTCATTATGCCCTTCAGCCTCTCATCATGTTCTTCGGCCTTTGCAACACTCCTGCAACTTTTCAGTCGTTCATGGACTTCATTTTCAAGGATATGGTAGCAGAAGGATGGTTGATCATCTATATGGATGATATGTTTATCCATTCTAGAGATCTTAAAGAACATCACAAATGAACAAGGTAAGTTCTAGAATGGTTACATGAAAACCATCTCAGCCTCAAATTAGAAAAATGTATGTTCAATGCATCCTCGGTTGAATTCCTAGGGATGGTCGTTCAAGAGGGTATCATCACGATGGACCCTACCAAGCTCTCAGCAATAACCACCTACTTCGGTTTGTGCAGTCCGCTCATTTATAGGGTTCTACAACTTTTATTGCAAGTTTATTATGAACTTCTTGGAAATTGCCAGGCTAATCTTGGATTTGACAAAGAAAGGGCAGCCATGGTCCTGGACGCACGAGCAACAACAGGTTTTCAATCTCCTCCGAAAGGCCTTTACCTCTAAACCTGTACTCACTATGCCAGATACATCAAAACCATTTTTCGTCATGACAGATGCCTTGCTAACAGCTTCCTGGGGCGTACTGATGCAGAAGGACACCAATGGTGACTTACACCCTTGCTGCTACATTTCTAGGACGTTCTCACTGGTGGAACATAATTATGACATCTACGACAGAGAACTTCTAGCGGTTATACGTGTGCTAGAAGAATGGCGATACTACCTCACCAGAACCGACCAACCCATCACTGTGCTCACAGACCACAAGAATCTGTGCTACTTTAAAGACCCAAGGAAACTATCTAGGTGGCAAGCTAGATGGTTATTAATGTTACAGGACTATGACCTCCTGTTCCAACATGTGCCTGGGTCCAACATGGGTCCAGCAGACGCTCTCTCACAAAAGGACACCCTGGATACCTCAGTCGACAATACTGAAGTTACCCTACTTCCAGGAGAGCTCTTTTTGAAACGAATTGACACCGACCTCTGGACTGCTATTGAGCAGTTGTCCACTCATGATGACCTTATCATTAACCAGCTCCATCAACTCCATGAGGGAACCTCGGGAATCCCTCATTCCTCCATTCATGACTGGGGCTATGATGAAGGAATCCTCTACTTCAAGGACCAGGCCTACATACCCGAAGCCCACTGGAACGACCTTCTCCACATCATCCATGACTCTCCCATGGGAGGGCATGGCAGTTATTACTGGACTGTTAATCAGGTACAACATGACTATTGGTGGCCTGGACTCACCGCTTTCATGCGACGCTTTATCCAAGGCTGTGCTGTTTGCCAAGCCAACAAGGTCAATACCCATCCCACAGTCCCGCCTCTCACCCCTCTCCCAGTTGCTTCTACACGCCCCTTCCAATGTTTGTCAGTCAATTTCATCACGGACTTGCTGCCGTCTAAAGGTTTTGATTCAGTTATGGTCGTGGTCGACCATGGCCTTACAAAGGGGGTAATTTTCACCCCAACTGACAAGAGTGCGGACACTGAGGTTGTTGCACAGCTCTTCTTTGAAAAGGTCTTTCCCCGCTTTGGACTCCATGATAAGGTTATCTCGGACTGTGATCTGCAGTTCACCTCGGCCTTCGCTCTAGAACTAGTGAGGCTCCTGAATTATGATCTGCTCCTCTCTTCTGCCTACCATCCACAGACCGACGGAAAATGGAACAGGTCAATCAGGAATTGGAAACCTATCTTTGGATCTTTTGCCAAGGAGACACCACCTGATGGTCGGACTTATTACCAATGGCAGAGTATTGCCACAACTCCTCCATCCATTCCGTGACAGGAAAGACTCCATTTAGCTTGATGATGGGATATAAGCTGAGAGCTTATCCATCTTTAGGAACCACCACCTTCCTCCCTGCCCTAGAAAAATGCCTTGGAGACCTCGACAAGGCCCACAAGGAAGCCACCACTGCCCACGAAAAAGCCCAGCACTATATGTGCGAACGAGTAACCTCAAAATTCAAACCCTGGAAGGTCAGAGATAAGGTGTGGCTCAAAGGCTGTAACCTGAGACTCCGCTACCCCTCTTGCAAACTTGCCCCTCGATGCAAGGGCCCCTTTGAAATCACACAAGTCATTTTGCCCGTTTCATACAAACTCTGCTTACCCCAGAGTCTTCCTCTTCATCCTCCAACCCCCCAACCCCCCATCCTCAGAACCCCTCCCTGTTCCACCTCCAACGACTTCCGCAACTCGCCCACCTTCCCGAGCCAGAAGTGTTGATGCTATTGGAGGAACTAGCTGCAGTCCTATTTCTGGACCTCTCGCCTCTCTCCCTGCCAACCACCCCGAGGTCCTTGCTTTCCTCACAACCATACCCCTCCTCGGATGAGGGACTCCCACTCCCGAACCCGCCAATGTACTCCCCACTTAAGAACACCTCTCCACTCCAACTCCCTCCCACTGTTCTTGTAACTTCAAATGACATGGCGGAACAGTTACATTTGGACTACCCGGCTCTGCAGCACGAGCTGTGGGCCAACGTCCTTTGGGAAATTGAGGAAAGCAGAGACAGGTAACTCTGTTCCCCACCTCCGGTCGCTATAACATGGACTTCATGGCAATGCCCTCACCTTCGCTGGGATCAGAATCTTGACCCATCAACATAGACACTCTCCCTTCTCTTCCTCCAACCCCAACTCATCCTGCTCACCCCATCCTTGGACAATGCTTCTCCTGCAACCGACAAGGTCACCTTCGTGCAGACTGTCCATTCTGTCGCATTACTGCTCCCGGCCATATCCAGGCCTTCTGTCCTCATTGCCGCTGTCCTCTCTGTGGAGAATTGGGACATTCTGATGACTTTTGTCCTCTTCATCGCAATCCCCTAGACAACTACGATCCTACCGATTATGAGGTCAATGAAGGGGAGGAGAATGTATAAAGAGATCTCGCAGGTGCTTTGACCATAGGAAGGGGGTAATGTTACGGACTACAGAGTGGGTACACTTTTTCTTTACCATTTCATTCACTCATCTTCAGACTCGTTCTCTCACTGTATGCAGTTGTATTCGTAACAGAGTCATCCTCTGTGATACCAGATATGTTTTCCGATCCACTATCTATTTACGTCTCACAGATATGTAGCCTTTTTTTCTGTTTCCGCTGCAGTCACTTTATTCAGACTTCACCGCCTGCAGCATGACTTATTATGACTTGTATTGACTTCGTATGCTGCGCATTCAAGTCATATTCCGAAGGGGCCTACCATATAAATAGTCTTGCCCTCGCTCGCCTGTATTTCCCCAAGCTAGTTCTATGCAATATCAGCATTATTTCTAGTGACCACTGAGTCTAGTGAGCCTACCTAAGGTACCTAGATAGGTGAGACCAGCTCAGGCTTCGCATCGTCTCAAAGCTTGGCACTTAGAATATCAGGACTCCTCATACTACTTGTCATCCCTTGTCCCTTCAGCTCTCGTTCTTTGACCCGTATCGCAGCATGCTACGCCACTACTATGCTGTCCATTACACCGATGCCTGTTTTCATATCAGGCTATTTTTATTGGGTAATCTGTCAACATTGCTCGCCCACAGGGGAGTCTTGAGTTGTGTAGTGGGAATGTCACAAGCCACTACCATAGCATTTTCAATAAAACATCTGGTTGCCCCAGAGTCGATGAGGGCTTTTGTGTCAATGCTTTTAAACACAGTGCGGTCAGGAGGGTAGAGGGTGATGGAAATAGATATGGATTGTAATCTCCTGACACAAACACTGGAGAACATCTATGAATTGTATTATGGGCAGGGTATGACATTGATCCATTCCTGCCCTTTAAAAACCCTGGTCAGTTCCAGGTGTTCTGGGACGCTGGTTGGTTCCAGTCCCAGGCCATGCCTCCTGGTTGGTTCCAGGTATTGAGCATGCCTCTTCACAGAAACCAGACTTAGTCCATATACAGTGGGTCAGGTCCCACTCTGTCTCGGTCAAGTACCTTCCTCTTCACTCACCACTCTTACCACCTTGATCCGTTGTTTGACTGTGTTTCTAGTGGCAGTCTCTTGTGAAGAAGGTTGCAGTCCAAGCCCATCCCTTGACCCATGGGAGTAGCTGTGTCCACATTCAGCATTGGTTGGACTTTATCACCATTTGTGTACGTGCACATATAATGATCCACGACTTCCTCTGGGGTGGTTGTCCAGAGGTCCACTGGCACAATAGTGGAAAACCTATTGTTCTATGGTTCAGACCATACAGCCCTGGCTCGTGGTGCTGCTCTGGTCACTTCCTTTTGGCACTCTTGGTAAGTGGCCATTCTTACCTCAGCCATGGCTTGGTAGCCTTCCTCCTCATCCATGGATGAGCTGCCCTCCCCAAAAGCAGTTTTGAGGATCTTGATTGTGGTGCCTTTTGTCAAGTCAAAGTCCGGTTGGAAGTCCGAGATGTAGAGGGGCATAGGGTAGAGGCTTGATGGAGATGTTGACGAAGGTATGGAGGTCAGAGGTATGAGGATGCGGCACAGGACTTATGTGTTGAGCCCTTGCCAATCCTTGTGTCCTTGTATTTCAGAGAGACAAGAGAGAGAGAGAGAGAGAGGAGAGAGAGAAAAGAGAGAAAGAAGTGACCAGGCTTTGAGAAGAAGGAAACTTTATTGATATTTGTAATGAGGAAAGTATAGAGAATACAGGAGGTTTATATACTGGTGATCCAGAGTAACTCTGGACCAGAGAATACTCTACGCAAGGGCTATGTACATAGGATGAGTAAGATGGAAGATGGAGGAGGATGAAGTGCTGGAGAGGTGATACAAACTATAATGCAGAATAATGAGAAGAAAGCTAGAACAAAAGGAGATAATAAAAGGTATAAAGTCTGGAGAATGAACTCTGTGAAAGTCCAGTGCATCTAACATGAGGTTCATCTGGAGTTGGCCAGAGTTGGACTTGTCAAAATCAGGGATATGACAGTATCCCCCTCTTAGGCCAAGCCCTTGAGGCCAGCTAAGTGTCTCAAGCCCCTGAGTGGTCTGGGTGGAACTCTGTGTGGAATGCAAGGTGATGCGGTCATGTGGAACCAGTGTACAGATTAACAAACAGAATTTTGGATCTCTACTCAAATTCTGAATATAAAGGTAGGAGGGGGCTTTGGCAACTGATCACCAATTCCCCATGTCTGACTATCACCACATCATCTGAGCCTGGGCTGACTCTCACCTTGCAGAGAATGAGGACAACAACAACAACCTGTCCACTGCCAAGTTCATGGAGCAACAGAGGCATACAAGGAGGAGGAGGAATGGCAAAGACACGAGGCGGAAGAGGCCAGGTGCAAGGTTGCAGAGAAGGCAGAGGTGCATCGAAGGGCAGAGGAGCAACAGCGTCGCAAGGTTGAGGAGGCTGCCAGGAGATGAGTAAGTCATTTACTCTTGGAGTTGACTTCTTGCTAATGGACTTTGTAGGCTAAGGATGTTCAGGTGCAACAGAGTGCCAAAGGCAAGGGCAAGGGGAAGGCCTTGCCCACCTGCAATCAGTGCAAGTGTTACGGTCTAAGAAGGGGGTAGTCATTTTTCTGCTATTTTTCCCTGACTTTTTCGCTCACCTTTCTTAGTCTCGCTCTCTCGTCACCGTACACATTGTATTCGTAGTGGAGTCGCCCTCCACACTACCAGATATGTTCTCTCGATCTGTTTTCCTTTATGTCTCACACGGCACCCCGCCGATACCTTATTAGACTTTCATTCCACTTCCATTCACAGTCACTTCTTCAGACTTCTCACTGCGGACTATGCTTTACTGCACATCTCTGACTCACATTGCTGTGCATCAAGTCATACGTACTATGGAGACGGTATCCCTTCGGGCTCCCACTCCCTTATTCCCATATTTATCTTTCCGCAGCACTTGGGGCCTACCATATATATAGTCGTGTACTTTCTCTCTGTATTTTCCCTTAAGCTAGTTCTACACAATATAGTGTTATTCTAGTGACCTTCGAGTCTAGTGAGCCTCTTCAGGTACCTAGATAGAAGAGACCCGTCGAGTCTTCGCATCGTCTCGAAGATAGACCTCCGCCCTCAGAGATCCTCGTCCCTCGTCTCTCTTTTGTCTTACGTTCTTCGACCTGTATCGCAGCATGCTCCGTCACTCCTACACTGTGTGTTACAGCAAGCACCAGAATCTCAAGTGTGAAGAGCGCCCCGGGAAGTCATCATTGTGCATTGAGTGTCAAGGCACAAAGGTCAGGTGTGAGCCCTAGGGTCGAGAAACCAGAGAAGAAGTGGAGGAGGGTGGAGAGCAATGCAGATCTGTCAAAGAAGAAGAAGAAGACTTTGAAGGTATTGGAGAGCAATGATGAGGAGAAGGAGGAGAAGTGTGCATCATGGTCTGAGGTGGGATCACAGCTCGTCCATGCCATCCGGAGCATCTGCTCTGAGATGAGGGCTCACTTGGAGCTCCTGGCTCATCTTGTCGAGTTGAAGACAACAGAGGTCTACCAGGAGGAGGACTCAGAGTCAGAGACAGATGAGTTGGAGGATGGGATGGCAAGCGAGGTACAGGAGAAGATGAGAGAGATGGTGATGGAGCAGATGGACATCCTCTGTGAGCAATTGGCGGCCAACAAGAGAGAAGGCCAGGAGACAGAAGGAGATGCAGTTGTGGATGGAGCTGCGGAGGTCGCCAGAGAAGTGACTTTGGAGTAGTGTAGAAAAGGAAAAATGTTTTTGTTTATACATAGAAATTAAACAAATCAAATCAAGAAAAATGGAGTTCATCTAAATCCGTGATGTAGGACTTAGCTGTTGAGGAGGTGAGTTCGAGGTTGGAGTGGATGGAGAAGTTTGGGTGTATCCTTTGTTGGCAAAGAATGATGAAACTCCGATGGTAGCACTCAGAGTGTTATTGTATGCAAACTCAGCGAGAGGCAGAAGTTCAGACCAGTTATCTTGTTGGTAGTTACAGTAGATTCAGAGGTATTGTTTGAGTGTTTGGTTGGCACGTTCTGTCTGGCCATCCCCCTCTGGATGGTATCCAGAGGTGAAGTGGAGGCGCATGTCTTCCAGAGTAACTCTGGACCAGAGAGTACTCTATGTGAGGGCTATGTACATAGGATGAGTAAGATGGAAGATGGAGGACTTACCTATCACACACTAGTACTGGCAGTGTTGACAACAGTGCATGTCAGTTTACTGAAAGTCAGTTAACATGATCAGTATCAGACTCTAGCCAATGCCATGGCCATGATTATTTCCCAACATACCAGTGCTGTGTGTAGTCAAGCATGAAAGCATTTGCTGCCATGATATCATGACCATGTATCCTGCAAAATGGTCTGCATGGCTGTAAAGTGAAATAGAATTCTGCATTACCTTGAAGCAAAGGATGGGTGTAGAGGATTAGAATGATGCTCCAGCTCAACCACCAAACTGAAACTTGAATTAGAGGTGGTTTGATGTTAAACAAGTCATCGACACTGGTGGGTGGCAGACTGCCTGGTTGTGCAACTCGAACCTCCAATTATTGATCCATTGAGAGAGGCGGCTGATTCGGAGTACATTGGTATCTAGGCCTTTGGAAACTGCAAGGCTTTCACCAAGTTTGGAGAGCAAAAAGGGAGAGACCAACCTGCAGCGAGCATACGCCTTGACTTTGTCTCTTCAGGTTGCTTGTCACTCTCGCCACGTCCGAAGAAAGATATCTACACTTTCCCACGAGCGAGGACATCAATTCAATCCAGTGCTGCTCGCCGTGATGGCGGCAAGGCCCCCCCCAGCGCGTCCACACATTGGAATACACTCTTCATTCAGCTCCAATTCAAACATGGACTGGGCCGAGGACGACGTCTGGGACAGTGCATCAGACTCGGAGTCTCCACGTCACTCAACGATCGCGCATTCGTGGAGGCATTCGTCGAATACCCAGCCAAAGCGACAGCCCTCGTTCGTGACAGCACCAAAACCTGTCCCAAAGGCACCTACTAATTCCTCCTCGTCTACTCTTGCACAATCTTACACTTATCTCAATCCCCCAAGTCCAAGTTCATATCCTCCTAAGTCTGAGTCGGGTCAACCAGGTTCAACCAAGGGCGGATGGACCATGGTCAGAAAATCGCAAAATGGCATGGATGGGACAGCTTCCAAATGTTCTGATACCCACAGAGACACCGATGTTGATGGCGACATGGTTGTGGGCGACTTCGATCCGGAGATTGCTGAACATGGAATTACGAACAAAATCAGGCAAGATCGAGGCTTAATCAAGTCCGATGCTGAGGATATAATGAACGGTACAGATGGACCTTTGCCGTCGCTATATTTTTCTAAGTAAACCAATAGATCCATTTCGCTCGCTCTTGCATTCACAGACCCCGCAACTATCTTCATTTCAATCATCCTCCAGCTCTAGTGACGGTGTATCTCGCCGTCCGGGTGACACGCAGAAGCATTCCAGAGAATCGTCCATTCGTAGTAACCGGCGTTCGAAATTCATCGATTGCTTGAACAAGGAGGACTTGAACATCAGTAAGTATCTGATGCTAACACTCGGTCGCTGTTTGATGATATTTTTTAGCCGATCTCCGAAAGCTTGCATGGTCTGGGACACCAAATGACCTTAGACCAATCGTTTGGCCAATACTCCTCGTACGTTACACTGGCTTCCTGGGTACCGCTCAGTTGAGATGCCCCTCAAGGGATATATACCTCTACCTTCAAATTTACGTGCAACTACGCTTGCTCGCAAACGAGGAGAGTATCTCTCGATGGTCGAGCTTGCCTTCGCCCGAGACCGCCAGGGTGTTGATCAGCAAATCTGGCATCAGATTGAGATAGATGTCCCACGGACGCGACCTGGCGTCCGTCTTTGGATGCAGGCATCCACGCAGCGCGTACGCGGCTTCACTTCTTTTCAGTGCTTTTCTGACGTCCCTGCAAGTAGAGTCTCGAGCGGATACTCTATGTTTGGGCTATACGCCATCCGGCGAGCGGATATGTTCAAGGGATAAATGACCTCGTAACACCCTTCTTTCAAAATTTTCTGTCAGCATACATTGGCAAGTTCGCCATTTTCTGTAGTTCTTGTGTTCTTTGGTTTCTTACCCATCCCCAAAAGATTCGGACCCAGAGCAGTTTGATACCTCCCTCCTCCCTGAGAATATCCTAAATGCTGTCGAGGCGGATTCATTCTGGTGTCTCTCTCGACTTTTGGACGGTATACAAGACAACTACATATCCGCTCAACCGGGCATACATCGTAGTGTGAAGCGCATGTCTGAGCTTGTGGCGCGTATTGACGGTTCGTCCACCTTCCTCTTGAGAAATTCTTGGGTATTAACGGCGTAACGAATGACAGCACCGCTTCACACACACCTGGAGTCTCAAAACGTCGAGTTTATGCAATTCGCATTCCGTTGGATGAATTGTCTGCTTATGCGAGAAATTAGTGTGCAGAATACGATACGCATGTGGGATACATACTTGGTCAGTGTACGAGCTTCCCCCCGTTTCGACTTTCCAACCATCGTTTTCCATCAGGCGGAAGGAGCCGACGCATTTTCCCAATTCCATCTTTACGTTTGTTCTGCTTTTCTTGTCAAGTGGAGCGCGAAGCTTCGACAAATGGATTTCCAGGCAAGTGCAAAGTGTCTCTCACACGCGCGTTATTGAGTCCTACCCCTCCTTTGGTGTAGGGTATAATCATGTTTCTGCAATCCCCTCCAACCCAAGACTGGGGAGATCATGAAATCGAACTCCTTCTCAGTGAGGCCTTCGTCCTCAATTCAATATGGCACAATGCGCAAAGTCACTTGAATGTCAAATAGACACTCGGAGTTCATGGGTTACTAGTCATGATGAACGACTCGCATGAATAGCAAAACAGGGTGTACCAATAGGTGTAATGTTATGCACAATGACAAAACAAGTCCATATGAAGCAGAACAAACCAAAAGTTACTCCGCTGCCTGGACGGTGGCAATTTCTCGCTCCAAGGCTTGCTTCAGATCCTTGGCCTGTTCTTCAGTTTTGACTCGAATACTGAAGGATGTTGGTGTGCCGTCATCATATCCAACGAACGAGACCGCATTCTTTTTCACCGTAGGGGTCAGGCTCTTATTTATTCGGAAGTTCTGTGGGGAAGACGATAAGAAATAACATAGGGATCAACGCTGTATATACTAACAATGAGGATTCTGCCCGTGTTACTGTTCCGCAACAGAGCACGTCGCGCGTTGGTTTCCTTGTGTTTCTTCAACCGGAACATTCCTGTTGACGAAGGTCTATATCTCAAGACCGATCTGGGACAAGTGAAAAGACGAACCAACTCCGAGATCTTTCCATTCGTTCTTATCTTCTGATTTGAACAATCGATAGACCTTGCACCTCACAAGATGCGTTGTCTCTTCGCCTTCTTCGCCTTCGCCCTCCTCATCGTGGATATGTGAAGGCAGAAGCTTGGCCGCATCTTCTTCCCCGCCTTCCTCGATGCCTTCCGCCTCGGGCTGCGGTGTTGACTCGGATGACTTGTCAGTCGTAGGGGGAGAAAACAAGCTTTCGGTGGGTTTCATTGACGGCATCCCAAAGGTAAATCCAGAACTTGACGATGCCGGCATCACAGAGTCGCCAGTACTAGGCGACGAACCGCCAAATCCAAAGCCTACGGGATTCCCTATACTTCCGGCTGGCTTTCCAAAAGTGAATGCGCCAGCTTTAGGTGGGGAAGCACTGCCAAAGACACTGGCAGGTTTGTCCGAGGAGGGTCGAAAGAAGCTTGCAGATGTAGAGGAAGATGTCGCCGTCGCATTACCAAAGACCGTACCGCTGCTGCCAGATGACAAGTTGCCGAATACTGACGTTGGTTTGGGTGCTGGGTCAGAGATACCGAATGCGTTCGTAGGTTTGCTGGTGGCAAAGAAATTCGGGACACTGCTGGAACCAAAGCCGGGGGTAGTCGAAGTTGGTCGTGGTGACGAACTAGTAGATAGGCCCTCCGTTTCCTGGCCCGATGACCCAGGGACCAACTTGGTCGCGCTACTCTCCACGGCCGAGGGAGCAGCGAATGTAAAGCCAGGAGTAGAAGGTAAGCTCGACGTTGAAGCGGGTGTACTTGAGGCAGCAGATTTTGGACGTTCGGGGCCGGGGGCAGACGAAGATGGTTCACTCGGTTTGAAGGTGATGCCGAAAGGTAATTGCGTAGGCGCAGAATTCGAGGGTGGTACAAAGGGGGGGAACGTAAAACCACCGGTCTTTGTACCACTTTCGATGGTCGAGGGGAGTTTAGGAGATGCCTCAGCAGACCCTACAGATGGTTTTGGCATGGAGAACAAGGAGGTGGTTTTCTCTGGTGGTGGCTTGGCACCAAAGCTGGTGGCAACGGGATCGCGGGTTGTGAATGGCTGTGAGGACCTGTCAAACTCGGACTGAATTGTGGTCCGCAAGTTTTTGTAAGATTCTACTAAGTTGGCGACATCACAGAAGGGATCCTTCTCGACTGCGCTTGATATTGCGGAAAGGAAGGAAACATTGAGACCCCGGAGAGACTTGAAATACTTGAATGCAACAGGGTTTGTCTCTCCTGCGGCAGTGGACGTTGCAGGTTTTGGAGAAAAGGCGTCCGAGTCCATGTAGGCTGGTTTGGGTGCACCGAAAAGGGATGATACGGCAGCAGGGGTTGGCTGCGCGGGCGAGGGGGCTGGTTTGGGTGCACCGAAAAAGGATGATACGGCAGCAGGGGTTGGCTGTGCGGGCGAGGGGGCAGACACAGCTAGTGGCTGCGCAGCAAAAGTAAATGTACTGGACGCGGAAGTTCCTGCTCCGAAGCCGACGAAACCCCCAAACTTGGGTTGAGGAGCAGCCTCCTGAATAGGATATGAAGAATGGTCTACAGAACACGCGTCTCACTCACAACTGTGTCTACAGCGGGGGTAGGACCTGGTGGTAATCCATTGAGAGCTGGCGGGTTCGAGGCAGTCAAAGTGCGCTTGGGTAAGGCGCGTATTCTGAGACACGATTAGCGACGTGACATATGCAATGAAGGTGTCGGAATGGCATACTGTCTCCTGGCTAGGGCAACCTCGTCCGCTTTTTGGAAGCCCTGAGGGTCTTGTATTTCCTTGTGTACGTGAGCCGGGGACTGTGACGAGGACAGACAGCGCACTAACCTCAATCTCGTCGTCGTCGGTGCCGTCCTTTGTGATCTGTCGCTCTGCGCCGCGCTTCATGGTGAGGACGACCTTTGCACGCTGCCAACAATTCGGACTGGGCCAAGTGATGGGAAAATATCATGTAAGCAGCAGGTCCGCGTCGGGGACGGTGGCTGGGGTCTCCCTCGGTGCTGCTTTCCTTGTGTTGCTAGCTGCACTTTGTCACGTCCGTCGTTGAGCTCGTCGTTCCCGCTCGCTATCGTCGCCGATGTCGACGACAACCTCAGCAACTATGGATTCTCGCTCATCATCGCCAGAAACGCCAGAAACGTCCGATGTCCCCCACACCGTAACCATCCACGGTGAACTCCCTTCTTGGTATAGTCCATTCCCCATTGCCAAGGGCGCATCCGCTATCACAGTCTGGGATGGCGACCCCTTCCGAACGCCGGACGACGAACGAATGCTACAGCTCGATGATATCATCCAGGAGCACGTTTATGACGAGTGCGCATGTCCATGTGTTTTCCTTCCTCTAGCTCATATCGACTGCTCACCCCGCAGCTTTGCATGCTCTGGCGTGGAAAACTCGCCTCCGAATAATCACGCACCCCCAGACGCCACCCGGCCAGAGCTAGCCTCGTTGGAACCTCTTCGCACTTCACTCAGACGGTCCATTCACGAGTCCGGTCTCTCTATACCACCTCTCTCGCAGATGCACTCCACCTCAATCGTACCCCCTCCTGCCGCGCGGACATGCAAACGGGACCCTGCATCTATTCCTCGCAGGGTTGTTTGTCCACCAAGAGATTCGTGCTACAAGTATGTCATCATATATGCCTTACTTCACCACCTTATCTCCCTTAGTCTTGCCATCTTAACACCCAACATTCCCGAGAACGGTACAAAGTCGCGTGTCGAGACCCAGGTTCGCGTTACTGTCGACCTCGCACATGCAAGCACTTCTGCCGGGGAACAAACTCAGTACGATAGAGTTGGCTCTTGGAAATGGCTCAAGCTTCCACCTGGGACCTCTACCAAAAGGCGCACCCGAAGAGAAGGAAAAATAGGTGAAAGCCCCCTATCAGTAATTCTTGCTTTAGCGCTAACACGCAGCAAGATCCTGCACCGTTGGACATCCTTCATCTCACTGCGACCGTAACGTGTGCTTCAGCACCACATAACCCTGTCGTCAGCTGCGGAAGTTGCAGGAATAGAGAGGTATGACTCCAGGGCTCCACTCGTGCATTCCTTACGTGTATGTTATCAAGGCAAAGCGTGTAGCTCGCAAACTTGCAGCGCGCGTGCGGCCGGCTCGTTCGGATTCGGACACTCCGGAAGATGGCCACGAGCGGCCAAGAAGCATCAAGGAGGACACAACAAGTATTATCCAGTTCAATTGCCCTGACGTGCTTGATTTTTCTGCCGGTTCTGCTGTGCTTCCCGTTCGGATCACATGTTATTGCAGGCACCACAGGGAGAAGGTCGGGTTTAATATTCACTTCGCAATGATGGACCACAACGGCCGCCTGGTTGGCACGGGCATGACACCTCCAATAATGATTACTGATGATCACAAATCAACCGTCAAGTCAGGAGCCGTCCCATCCACCCCTGTTGTGGAGACGCAGGTTGACTGGTCCAGCTTGCCTCCAGCTGTATCACCCACAGACAACACTAGTCTCTTGAAACATCCCTCTCGAAATGGCAGAGCTCAACCAAAGACACGTTCTAAACCTTATGACATGGTCGGTCGCGGCAATCAGTCCAAGTTCTCCAGGGAGGCTAGCGTTACTAGTTTGAGCTCTGCTGTTAACTCCCCCTCCATACGCCCTTCTACAGGGCCCAATACCCGCCCACCGACCCCATCGCAGCTGCCACAATCTTCAAGTCCTTTGCCAGTTCACCAACCTCCAGTAGCTTTCGTAACGGACACAAATTCTCCGTCCACATTTAACTCGAGCGAACCCATCTCTGCTTCTTTCCCTGACAGCATTCCTAGTACCACCGTCTTCGGCCCTCCGAATGGCATCTCCACAGTTACAACACCCCAGTTTTCTCCACCCTGTGACATGTTTTCCCCTGATACTTCCCCAGTAACACAACCTTCGCAACTTCTCGTTCCTCCCCGACCTATGCCCTTTCTTTTCTTTAACCCAAGTTCTCCGCCCCCCGTCACATCACTCCCCCTGCCCAAGATCCATCGCCTCATTCCTTCGTCTGGTCCAACTCACGGTGGCATAGAAGTCACCGTTCTTGGCGAAAACTTCCATCCAGCAATCCAGTTAAACTGCGTATTTGGTGATGTTGTTGCCAGTTCGACCCAGAGATGGAGTGATAACACCCTACTTTGCGTCTTACCACCCCAGTCTGCTCCCGGAGTTGTTGCGGTGTGGTTCGAAGGTCTGGACGAGATTAAGAACTCGACACTTCCTTCTCTTTTCACTTATACAGATGAATCGGACCGTGTTTTGTAAGTGAACTAAGAGGTCTTCTTGAAACGTTTTATAACTTCTATTCTAGAATGGAGCTCGCTCTCCAAGTAGTTGGTCTCAAGATGACCGGGAAAATCGAGGACGCAAAGAATATTGCATTGCGTATAGTTGGGTCTACAGGTACAGAGGACTCGCCTTCGGGATCCAACTCTGCCGCCGACGATGTCATGCAAGTTGCTTCGTCCTCTTTCCATGACGTTCGACCTCTCTTGTTTTTACGCCTCGGAGAGAGACATGATTATGAGGCTGCCGTCATCAAGTTCTTGTCGCTCGTCGATGTCCCCATTGAGAAGCATTCTGGCGTGCTTCCCACAATCGCCATGTCTCACTGTACATCGAGCGGGCAGACCTTACTCCACCTGGCAGTATTCTTAAAATTCACCTCTCTGACCGAGTTCCTTATCGCGCACGGTGTCGACCTGGATGCTCGTGACCGCAACGGATGTACGGCCCTACATTTTGCAGTCTTGGTCCAGTCAAAGGAGTGTACACGACTCCTCGTAGTCGCTGGTGCGGACTTGGAGATTGTCAATGCTCTTGGGAAGACACCTCAAGACATTGCGCCGTCTGATTTCTTTGAGGGAATCATCGATCACGTAACATCGGAAGCTGACCTGTCCCAAGCCAGTCCTGAGGACGAAGAGGATGGCGAATCTCATCTGGGGGATGTAGAAAGTGATGCAGACACAACAACCGCCATGGTCAAACGGAGACATGGCTCTCGTGGCATTCGTCGCCGTCACCGCGGACCTCATGACAGCCACGAACAACCTGACAAGGAAAGTTCTCAGGTATCACACTCCCCGCAAACCCCGGACAAAGTCGAGAATATTGCAACGCAGAAACTTCATACATCCGACGAGAAACAGGCTGCTTCGTTTGTTGCTATGATCCAACGGACGCTCGCGCAGATTCCTGGACCCCAAGGGATTATACCCACCATACCACAGCTCCCACTACTTCATTTACCTGAAATGCCCACTGTTCCTTGGGCTGTGCTGCCACAGATACCGATGGTGTTCCCTGTGTTGGTACCGATGCCTGGTTGGCCATCGTTCCTGAGCGATAAGCGGGACGGCACCCGTGATGAGGTTCCGAGTGACTCGCGCCCGACCGGGTCCAGTACCGCCCAGGAGCTCCGGGCAACATGGGAGAAATGGATAGCTGTGGCTATTGCAACTGCGACGCTCCGTCCTCCGCCAACGGACGAAGCCCCGCCGATGTATACCCCAAGAGAAACCGAAGAGACGACCCAACAGCCTGCGACGACAACAGAGTTGGACAAGTCTGGTTCCGAGTCTCCTATTCACCGAACGCCGAATACATTAGAACGTCCAACTAGACGTGTGGGCTACGAGGTTACCCCGGCACCTGCGCCGGATGCAGACGCATACGAATATAAACCCGTGAAAGTCCATGGCAATACGACAAAGAAACGTGAGCAGAGTGCTGATTTTCTCTCCTTTACTGTTGACACTCTGTCCAGATGATCGGATGCTTGTGCTGTTCTGGCTTCCTATTCTGCTTTGTGAGTTGGTTGTACGTGAATTGGCGGCGATGTTCTGACCGCGGTTAAACTAGTGTCTCTCCTTTGGGCTTTCCATAACTGCATCCACTTTACTATTCATACACTGAAGACCAGCCTCTCTATGAAGGCCGGGCAGCGTGCATAAACACGCTGTGGAGAGTGGTGTACGCCATTGCTGACTTGTACGGAGAGTCAAAGTGTATGCTGAATGGTTTGGTTCCAATAGACCTTTCCGCACGTTATTCTTATTGTTCTGCTGGATTTGACGGAATCGCCGTTGTACTTTGTACTCGCTACATATCCTTCGTGTAAGGTGCCAGTAAGCCCACAGGTCTAGCTTACTAGGCTGTATGGAGTAGAATTCGAACGGGCGGGTCACCGACCTCTGTGCAACTTGAACGATGCCTGGACTCCCTTGCCTGCCCTGATATCGTCGAGTACTCTGGCATCGATCTCCCTTGTGCTCCTGGCTATCTCTACCACTTTGTCGACCATGTCCTTGGGAACGCAGACTACCCCATCTTCGTCCGCGACAACCCAGTCCCCAGGTTCGACAGTGACGGGTGGAAATGCGTTCGGACCGTCTGCGTTGTCCTGCGGTTGGACGACGAGAGGAACGTTGATGGCCGATGGACGAACAAAGGGCGATTGCCCGAGGGTCGAATGTCCGCGTGCAAACACTGGGAAACCAGCATCACGATGTTCGGCCAGGTCTCTGCACCGGCCAGAGATGACGACGCCGCTGACGTCTCTAGCCTGCGCACCTGCAGTCATGAGACCACCCCAGACGGCATTCTTTGTGTCTGATTCAACACGGAGGTCAAAAACGCGACTCTGGTGATAGAAGAGGGAACAAGACTGAACGTGGAGGGGCGTCGATGACGACGACAGATTTGGGGGGTGCGGTGTCTACAAAGTGAGCAGCGAGCTTTGGGGCCGTCTGGTCCGATGCAAGGACCATCTGTACGGTATAAGCAGGACCTGATATGCGAGCATGATGGTCTGGAGATAAGACGTGTATGTCTGGGATGTGACCGCCGTGTGGAGAACCGAGCTTGATGAGCGCGTCGGAGATCTCGCAGGTGGACAAGGCTGACATGGCTGACAGGGGCATTTCCCACAAATGTAAACCGTTGGTGGCTTGTCCAGCGACGTGTGCGAAGCCATGGACAACGACGTCCAGCCATCCTCGCGAAATGTACGAAAGCTCGTCAACAAGGCCTCAAAGGCAGTCATGAAGTCCCACAGACTCGCTCTCTCAAACTACAACCTTCCCATCCGTCTACGACCGGTTCGCCCTCCGTGCCGTTTCTCGTCTAGTCGGGTCATGCTCAATCAGATCCTCTTTGTAGTGGTTCCTGCTCTTCACCATCGCCATCATGCTCCTGCTTGCTCTCCTCGGATTCACCAATGTTTCCCACTCTTTGCCGCTCAACGACAAGTTTCTCCACCTCACTTGCTTTTGCATCGCCACGGGCGTGTTCTACTTCATCTTCGACATAGAAGAGTGCGCATTCCCTTGTCTAAACATCCGCCCTTTAACGTGCCCTACTCCAGGGATGCCAGACGAATCTGGTTTTGGCGCCACGCCAACCTGATATTCACCGCAGTCGTTTGTTTCTTCTTTGGCGGGTTTGTCAGTGAGGTCGTACAGTCCGCGTTGCCCGTACGTCCCTCTGCCGCTCCATGACCGCGTTCACTCACGTCGCATCAGTCCAAGCATTTTGATGTCGGTGACATAGTGGTTCGTGCTTCTCATCAGCCTCAAACGCGTCCGCGCTTACAGACTTGCTCCCCTTAGGCCAATGTCGTCGGCGCAACGATGGGTCTTTACATTGCTTATCATATCGATAGACACTATCGTTCCAGGAGAGAAGTCAGACCCCACCTCGTTCCGCTTCGCCTTGGCTTATTCGATCTGTTCTAGATTGCCCGGTTGTACCGACCGCTGAACACGGACGACCCTTTGGATCCAGAAGCTTATTCGGATGACGAGGGTGGTCCGTCTGGAACACAGCTTCTCCCTCTCTTTGATCCTCAGTCGACCACCTCTGCAAAGGCTTCCTTACCGTCCAAGGCAAAGACACCTAATCGACTTTCGGATGTCTGGGACGAACATGAAGAGCTCTTTGGGATTGGAGACGACAGCGAATATGAGGACGGTCCAACTGCCAGACCACCAAGCCATGTACACAGGTCACCACACCCTGGCCCTGTACCGATGATCACCATTACACGATCTTAGACGAAGGAATATCTACTGCATCATGCATGTATACCACCGCTGACCTGTCGCCTGGGGGCAATGGTCATCTATTTTATCATACTTTCTTTACAGAGGGTTGTCCATGATTCAGGAAACTGAGCGCATGCGCGGAGCTCAGCATCAAGTTCGCAAAGTTCTCCATGCAGCTGGTGGATTTCATTACGACGACTGTCAATGAGATCTTGCATGCCCTGGCATGCTGTCGAAGTTACAATGGTTACATTGTCGTCGAGCGTTCGCTGAATGGTGCTCTGTAGACAGGTATCAGTAAGCGTCCATCTCACACAACACGCGTAAACGCATACTTGAAGATCGCGCGTGAGGCCTTCTCCGATCCTTGCCGAATCTTGCATCCATCTCCGCTTTGCCCGCTCCCATTTTCCCACTGCCCACCGGACGCTGCCCACCGCAAGCAGCGCACCCGAGCCTATCGCGGTCCCCATCTCTGTCCCTGACCCTAAGCTGAGAATATGTTCGCCGAATGCCAACCACCATCCTAGACCTGCACCGCTTAGTATGCCGCCAAATGTACCAATGACAGCACTCTGTGCTTCTCGGTGTAACTTTGTGGTCGTGTACTGGATCAACTGGTTCCGGCGGTTGTATATCGGCTGTGTGAGGCTGTTTGGCGTGAGCGTGAGCGTCGGTGAATGCTGCAGTTGTTGAAGTCGGTTTTCGAGCACAGGTGAATGGAGAGCAGAGGCAGAGAGAAGGTCAAACGCAGAGCTGGAGAGTTCTCGCCGAGTAAAGTCCAGGCGTCCGGTGTGTAGAACGAGCTGGTTAGGACGGTATGCTTGAGATCCGCCCCACAAACTCAAATATGCAATCCTTACCTGGCTTTCGAGTCCTTTACACCATTGTCCCTGGACGGCAGCAGAGACGAGTGCCCCTATTTCGTCAACCCGCCAGACCATCCTCCAAAACGAGAGAGTACCCAGGAGCGCATTCATTTCCTTGGCACTTTGAGACAGCGCCTTCTCGATCTTGTCTTCCTCTCCCGGCTTGCCGAGCATGTCACGTCTCGTGTTTTCTCGGATCCTCTGTACTCGAGACAACAGATCGTCAATCTTACCAGCCAGTCGATCAACATCTTCCTTGGTAGCTTTGACTGACCGGAAGCTTGCGGAAAGCGAACCGTGGACCTGTGAAAGCGCCGTTTCTCGTCGAAGATCCAGCAAGGGTGTCTCCGACGAATTTTTGGGACCGAGGATCTCATTGATTGCGACACCAATGGTAGATATCTGAGAACCAAGCGTGTCTCTTTGGTACCTGTCGATCGTAGACGGTGATGTTGGATTGGCTTGCAAGGCTGTCACCGCGCCCAGCGCTTGTCTAGGGTCGACGAATAGAATCTGCCCAGGTTGACACTTCATGTGAGACAACGTTCGAGAAACGAATTGACGATGGGTGTCAGAAGTTGAGCCCGATGTAAGTATGAGGATGGTGTTTGGCTTGTTGAGCAGGTGCTTGGCCCGGATAGTCAAGTCAGAGAGAGGAACGACGACGGGGTCGCACAGGAGTAATAGGACATCACTGCTCAGCAAGAGGCTCTCCGCCTCGTCGCTGATAACGGACAGGGACGAAAGATCGGGAAGCTCGGTGAGTCGAATCGCGTGTGGAAATCGCTGAAGCCAGTCGGATGGGCTATAGAGCTCTCCAGCAAACGCAGTTGGTTTACCATATCTATATTAGCTTCGTATGACCCTAGTGTCTAAGTACAAGACAAGGGTGCTTACTCGATATTTACGCAGCTGGGAGCGTTCTTCCACCGGTTGCGCAAAATATCGCTATATGTAGGATCAGAAGTGAACGGGTCTTCCAAAAGTGCCGTGACCAAATCGTGCGAACCAGCCCACTTGTTGAGCCCACAGACTATATGCCAGAGCGAGAACTAAGATGAATGTACAGCACAGTCACAGAACCACTTGCCAGCAATGGAAGCTTTTGAAGGCACTTGGTCTGAGCCAGAACTTAGCTCGGTGATGGATCTTTCAAGTATGTTACTCCAGAAAAGGGACGAGTCCGGCCCAACTGCACTATCTGCATCAGAGAGTGTCTGCGGCAGGAGAGACACGGTTTTCTGTAGCAAAGCGGATACCCGTTCTCGGGAAGCAGATGGCTTTGCGGCCACATTCGCGAGTGCCCTTCCGTGGTCCGAATGTACGGGTAAACTTATCCTGGAGCGGACGGTGTTGATGCTAGCACCCGTCCGAGCAGTTGCAGGCGAAGTGCGGAGGACGCGACATGCTTGCATGCTTTCATTCCCGACGTACTAAAACAAGAGGTGTAACTTCTATCCGATGGTCACGTGACACTACAGTATCATCTCTTCCGCTTCTTGCTCGTAGTACTACTCGCTGGTTTTTGTCCCAGTTTCTTCGGACTGCTCGCCTCAGCTTGTGCTTCCAAGATAGCCCCCTTGCTCAAGCAGAAATCAATATGAGCATTGAATCCCTGGTTGTCAGTTTTCAGCTCTTTGCTACAGATGGGGCAGATGTGGTGCATTGGGGCCACCTGCTTTTGACCAGGGCTCGATCCCGATGCCTCCGTAATCCTTGAAGGAGGTTTGGCATTAATACCCGAACGCGGTTTGGAATAAGATTTCGACGGTGCATCGTCAGGACCTTCCATGGTGTGATCATCGTGTCCAATGCCACCCAACTCGAGTTCCTCTTCTTCGTAGAATCCTGGCATTGAATCATCCTCCCCTTCAAGTTGGAGGTGCACTTCCTCATCTGCCTCCAACTTTGCTCTCTTGGACGCGTTAGAGATCTCGAAAAACTAAATAGGCAAGTTCGAGTGCTGTCCCGTTCACCAATCTTCCCGGAACTTACATGCTTGATCCCACCCGCAGGTTCTGCAGCATGCAGGTCCTTGAGCTTTGTTACCCGCAGCCCAATTAACCGAATCGTCAGGGGTAATTCCGGAAGCAAAAGTTCTTTGCCGATCTGACAGGTCATCATCCGAGTCAGGGGAGCCGCGGAATGTTCGGGGACAATCCTCTCACTGCGAAAAGCTCTTCTTTCTTCTGGCTAACCCAACGGTCAAACGATTTCGCCCTAGTGAAGACTCAAATATAATTCGTCAATACCATGCACAAGGCAAAGCCTGCAGGAAGTGGTTATTTACCCTGATAGGTGTCCAGTTTATACTTTAGTGTGACAGTCTTTCCGGTCCAACCACCGGAGACCATATCTCTCGCGAGCTCATCTGCGACATCCTCGAGCTTTGAAAGTATCATCTGTTTGTCGCTCAAGGCACGGAATGTTCTGATACTCGACTCAGCGTCCGAACAACATATGAACAACAACACATCATTACCTTTCCGCGCCTATACTCCTCCGTTCTTCTCGTCTTCCTGTCTGGACTACATTAGACGCGATTCCGAGGTACGTTCTGAGTAAGAATCGCAATCCAAACTGCTTGTCCATCAAATACAACGTTGCTCTGTGGGTATAAATGTCCCCACAAGTCTGGAAAAGAAGGTCTCTGCGGACAGTCAGAAAGTATGACCGAGTTATAGATATACCTTGATACCAAAAGCATCGAGCAGTCTCTCGTGCACCCTGCCTACCCCAGGTACTTTACGTACGGATAAGTCATGCATAAATGCTTTGATAGAATCACGGTCGAAGGGAAGATGGTATTGTCCATTAGGCTTGTTCTGTCGGGACACTGAGGAGAGCTCCGCCAAGATTAGAAAACGCCCGCACTTTATCCGAGGAAATCTGTACAAGCATTAGATGACCGCTGACAAACAAAATGTGTCTATGCGCCGACCTTTGCTAGCATCTTAATGCCAGGTGAGTCAGCTTGAGACAAGCAGTGCACGGCAGCTTCGAACCCTGTTAGGTGCAATCCCAGCGCTCACCGTTAGTTGCGTTTCACTGTGAACAACGGCCCGCATCTCTTGCACACATGTTTCCACGTCCATCTGATGGTCAGCGCAATACTGTGTTATGCTTTGCGTGCTTGAGTTTGTCAACGTATGACATCGCCGCATGACACTTACTTTAGGTACCCCTCGTCGCAACCAGCAGCAAACATGTTGGGGTCATACCTCCGAAAGATCTCCATACACTGTTTCGACATGTCTAAGTAGCGTTGAAAGCTGTGCTTGACGACAATGAGACCTGGACAGAGTTTCCTGGCAACGAATTCTACATGCCATTATTAGAGAAACCAGTCAAAGGTAACATGCCTATTCTCACCTGCCATCCCTGAACGAACGCCGTACTTGCGCGCTTCGTAGGAAGCAGTGGAAAGCACGCCGCCTCCAACCTGGAAATCGCGTGTTTCAGACGTTGTCATTCAAACGCGCTGGCTGGACCTCAAACACGTACACCAAATGGCTTTCCCTCGAGAGAGGGGTCGTCGAGAAGCTCCACGCTGGCATAAAACGCGTCCATATCAACATGCACGATGGTCTGGCTGAGATCACGTCCCTCTTCGAGCTCTTCGATCTAACGAAAAAAGGAGGAATCCATAAACACATAGCATCACAAGTGCCCTCACTCACGATGTGGTCGGCATGTCTCTCTATCGCACCTGGAACGCGAGTGTGGGATACATGGCGGGCATGGAAATAGTCAGAATTATCACGCACAAATGTCCACGCCTTTCAATAATTCATCCTGTTGTTTCAGAATCTTGGCAATCTTTTCGGACAGTTCCTTGTCTTTCCTCTTCTCGTTCTAGGCAAGCGACGTGTCACTCGTATCGCTACGCGTAGTCTGCTAACTTAAATATGCTTGCCTCGTAGAATTTAGAGCCTTTTGAAACCTCTGCGATGATGCGGTTAATCTCGTTTTGATCCTGGACCAACCTGGATAGCGTCATACGATGTCAGTCTCTCAGTGGGCCGTCTATTGGAGCTTTCAAAACGGACCCGGCCTTGGTAGATGATGGACCGGCAAGGCGCTTGAGAAGACTGGCAGACTCTTGAGATGGCTCCGGGGGTAGTTGTTGAGCATTCTGAACATCGGACTTCATGCATTCAACAGTGGGGCTCTAGTACTTGATGGTAGGATGTAGCCTGACTCGAGAGTGGCTGTGCATAGGGAGTCGGACCGTCTCAAGTTTTTCGACCAACAAATGGGCTTCCAACGTTGTACATATAACATGAAACTCGATACTTTACAGATATCATATCTGTTTAAACCACATAGGCGAACGTATATCATCATCCCGAGCCCAGCTCGTAGACCATGCTTCCTAAAACGGACATATCTCCTATACAAGTCCTCAAAACCGCCTTTGAGTTGCATCTGAAAAGTTGAGGATGGCAAGGGCAGTGTCCCATTCCTGTCCGTCATATCCAGGTTGATTCCGAGGAACGAGAAGCCCCGGTTGGGGTAGTTGAATGGGGATCGCACTTTGTTCCAAGTTTCCCAGAGAGGTGTAGGACGTCGACACGAATAATTTCAAGAAGCCGGAGTCTAGTGGTGGTAGAGAGAAGGAGCTCAGCTTGACCTCCAGACTTCCGTGCTTCGGGAGAGTGGGAATCGGGGAAGATGGTTGTGGGTGATATAGAAGATGGATGTCGACACCGTTGGAATCCATAAATGCAAGGTATGGCCAGAGATCTCTGTCAGAGTCATTTCGAAGGACGACTGTGTATGACTTGCCCGACGTGCGCACGAGGTCAGCCTTTCCATTGATTAAAAGATTTTGTCCCTCCCGCCTTTGGCCCTGAGGATCGACCAGATAAAGCTCTAGCTGAAGGTGGTCTCGAAAGGGACCTTCGGGATTCGTGCGGTGAAGATGCATATGATACCGCGCGGCTTCGTCTAAGATAAGTGCCGATCGTTCTTTGTCGCTCTTCTCTATCTCCAACACAGGACGATGGGGTGGCACAAGTTGGTTGAGGGCTTGCACCCGAACGGCTCGAGAATGTACCCCGACGGATATGTCCGCCATTGTAGGGTTTTCCACCTCCATGATATTAAGCCCTTCTTTGACGGGTATGCCATCAAGCTCGTCGGTGCGTGGGCGGCAGAAAAGTTGACGAAAAATGGATGAGCAGGTTTTCTTCATGTAAACACGGAAAGGAGTGCGCGTATTCCAACGGGTAATGCGAGCCCAAGACCCTAGCCCGCCGCGTTTGTTAATGCTTTTACGCCTTGCGAGAGACCAAGTCGGGTGCACTTCATATACCCGGAAGCTGTCAAGCGACGGATTCAGCGATCCGCAGCGGTTATGGGAGTGGACGCTAAACTCGGTGCCCTCTACGACGCCATGAATTGCACCCATATGGAGGCGTAAGCCGTCCATGTCCCCTTGTACGGGAACAAAGCTCGCGTCAGGGACGAAAGGGACGCCATCAAAGAGAACGCGATCTTTATGTTGACCTAAGCAGACTGGGTGCTGAGGGACACGAGCGGCTGGATGGAGACGCTCTGAGATCTCAAAATATCTCAGCTGGTGGAGGGGTATCTCCTTCTTCATCGTCAGGAATTCCTGCGTGAACCTGCCGCCTTCTTTCCATTCCGTCGCCATCTCTCCGGGTTTGCACGCTGCTAGCAGCGTATGTGTGGGGCAATCGTCTTGGTGGAATCCGTGCTTTCCGTTGAACCGCTTTCCGATTGCGCCTCTCCACAGACCGTTGAACAGATCCTCCTTTTGAGCCTTCTCGGTGGGAGTACAGCGAAGGCCACGTCGATCGTGTCGGCTCCCATCCAGTTCCGTGGACGAAAAGGAACAATCCAGCATTAGAGTGATATTGTCACCCTTTACCGCACTGAGTTCGCCGAGCATGGAACATAGGGAACGATCTGAGATACCAGCAACTCGACCTTCTGGTCCCATGGTATCATGGTCGTAAGGGCAAAGAACCTGTACGTGTTGTGGTTTACCCTCGCACCAGTCTCGAGGTGCCGGGATGCTGCTACCGTGACCAGCGAAATAAATGAGGATGGCGTCTCCTTGGGAAATCGCGGGATTATTGACGAGGTGGCTCATGAAAAGGTCTTCAATACGACGCTTGGTCGCTTCCTTGTTGGCAAGGAGGGCAATGTTGGTACTTGATACTTGGAGGTCGTGCACCAACCACTGCTTCATGCGGCGTGCATCATCGGCACAGGCCTCGAGGTTCCAAATACGGCCGGACTTGTAGTTGTCGATGCCAATGAGAAGGGCGAAGAGTCGAGAAGTCATCTATACATGGATTGGTGATGAGCAACCGAGGATAATAGGATGCTTGCCTGTTGATGCGGATAGAGGCGCGGGAATGATCTGGCTATGAGCTGACCCACTTGAACTCGGAGTTTCTTATATGCAAGTGTACATAGCCATAGTGTCGCATAGGACGGACGATTCGCAGGCAAGGGACACGTGTGCATCGTCGACGCCACACTGGTCGTTGGACCCAGCCGGCGGAAATGCAAGGGAATGCATCAGGCGCAGCGACGGGGTGACAGAAGCAATGGGTGGTGGTACGAGATGAGAGTGAATCTGTAGCAGAACCAAAAGGGAGTAGCAGCGGGAGATCCTTGAACGAAAGGTGCGTATGTCTCAGGAGCAAGAAAGGTTCGTGAGCGCAGGAGGGCAGGGGACGGATCGAGGGCACATCTATGACAAAAATGGCGCGTGTTTTTTTTAAGTAACGCACCATCGAAGAAAGCGTTTTTTGCATGAGTCGTCGAGAAGATCAATATGCAGGAATGTACCTAACAAGCGTCAGTACCATGAGCCCGATTACCGCGATTAAAACACGAGCAGGGCTTACGCACTGACTTGACGACAAGACATTAATGTCGGTTCCGTGGTGGTAGTTCAATGGAGTAAGTTGGACAGGGGTGTCTACCTTTAGAAGAAGCACGTGAGCGCCTCTCACACGTTGTAGAACTTTTTAGCCTTGTCACTGCCAGTCACGATGAGCTACGTCTGTCAGCAGTGCAAGGAACCCCTGCAGGTATGCGCCTCAGCTCTATCAAGACGCCGAGATCCACTCAAGGGACCCGGAATGTCAGCTTGATGCGTCTCTTGTAGACCTTTCACCATCCCAGTATGACATGCTTGCTGCATCCCTCCCTCCGGCATCTACACGTGCCAGGTATATGACAGAGGCCGAACAGTTGGCCCACCTTCCTTCTCCCCCCACATCCAAAGCAGCGTGGCAGCATGCAAATCATCCAGAAAGCGCGAGAGCTTCACCACCCCTTTCTGCGTGTGCACAAGGGAAGCAACCCCAACGCAACTATCCCGCTCCAAATGAGTCTTTTGTGCTCCTGCAAGACAGCGTCATACGTAACATACCATCCCCTTTACCCCCTAGCGCTACTTCTAGACCGGCTACCACTTCTTCCAACAATGTTCTATCAAAGGGTCCATTGCAACCGCCACCATCGTCAGTACCGTCACAGACCGAACCCTTACAGCCGAACCCGGCACCTATATCACATCACTTGCGTTCCACCATGCGCCTCTTTAATTTGCTGACGACCCGCGCTGACATCGATCATCCGCTGTGTGCAGAGTGCACACAGATTCTTCTCTCTTCCTTACAAAAACAGCTAGATGAAATCAAAAAGGAGCGTGACGGTTATGTTGCCTTTGAAAAAGAACTGAAGAAAGAGAAGGAACGCGAGAGTCAGGATATGAGTAGAGCCGAAGCAGAGAAGAAGATTGAGAACTTGAAAACAGAAGAGCGCATGGCAATTGAGCAACTGAGGCTAGCTGAGCGGGAGAGAGAGCAACTTGATGAAGAGCTGCGCATGTTGGAGTTGGAGGAAAGAGTCTTGGAGGAGGAGGAAGACGAGTAAGTGTCCCCAATACCTCATGGCATTTTTCTTGCGTGATTGATCACCTGGCAGGTTTTGGCGTGCGCACAATGAACATCAGTTAGTCTCCACTGGCCAAGCTGCTCTCCTTTCGTCCTTGCGAGCCGCATACGCTGCAGACTATGCCGCGTACGAGAAATTGGAACGTACCAACGTCTACAACGATGCGTTCTGTATCGGTCATGATGGAGTGTTTGGGACCATAAACGGTCTGCGGCTGGGGCGTATCCCCGGTATTCCGGTGGGGTGGCTACTTTGGTACTGTATTCTAGCAACTCATCCTATGCGGTACAGGTGGAGTGGCCCGAGATCAATGCGGCATGGGGGCAGACATTATTGCTTCTATATACCATTGCTCGGAAACTCGACTTTACATTCGACAAGTATGTTATGATGCGGCTCATCATGATTGGAAATAATACTGACTGTATTCTAGCTATCGTTTAATCCCGATGGGTTCCTTCTCGCGAGTTGAACGGACGACCGGTGATAAGGCGACATACGAATTATATGGATCAGGAGACCTTCACTTTGGACGGCTACTGCACAATCGCCGGTTTGATTTTGCTATGGTTGCTTTTCTGGAATGCCTCAAACAACTAATGGATTACGTCAAGTCCCAGGATGCCAGTGTAGAATTCCCACATCAGTAAGTCGTATGCTGACGAAGACAACGACGAACGGAACTCATATCCGGCAGGGTCGCCAAGGACAAGATAGGGGAGGCGTCCATCAAGTTACAATTCAGCCAAGAGGAGGCGTGGACACGTGCGTTGCGGCATGTTCTACTTGCGCTGAAGATAATCCTAAAGTGGACTACGAATGGGGGAAACGGTTGACATTTTACTACGATGTCGAGTTGTCCGTAACAGGAAGCGTCTATAGATAGAGGGTTTCTGAACCATTCAGGCGGGGCTCCTGACCGTGGCATCGACAAGTTCGGAGCGCCTTGTCTGACATGTGTGGCCTTGCCCGAGAGGCCGCCTCACTCACCCAGGGCTGTGCCTCGATCTTACAAATCCCCAATCAGCATGAGTAAGGACGGCGCATACCAACTCGGTATTTCCGTTGGCAGCGAAACCAGATATAATATCATCCCGTGTTCTCCCTCAGATTCCTTGTGTGTCCCCTCAACTTTCCTTCTTACTCCACGTCATGGGTCTTCTGTATCTTGGAACACCACTCACATGGGACGAGACGAGCAAGTATGCCGACCATGTCAGAGAACACGGCATCACCCAGTTCCTTCACACCTGGGACAGAGTCAAAGACAGGCACGGAGACGAGCTCCTCTGGGGTGACGAGGTATCTCGCTCACAGTGCTGGCATTCCCCCTCGCTCACCCCCTTCAGGTCGAGTACATGGTCATCGCCTTTGATGACGAGACAAAGAATGCGAAACTCTCTCTCCGTCAGACCGAAATCCTCGCCAAACTTAGCAAAAGCATCACCGATCTCGAGGACGATACCCCAGATTCGTAAGTACCGGTTATCTACTGCATTCAGCTGGCAGATAAGTCCTTCAGAATATCAATCCCTACCTTTCACCCCGAGTATGGGAGATACATGTTAGAGTCAACTCCCGGGTCTCCTTACACGGGTTCCATCCAAGACCTCCTTTCTGTCGAGTCTAATATGCATTATAGGCGAGGAATTCACACTTCTCTTCCTCGGTACTTTTCCTCATTTTGAATATCAGACGCCTCCTTGCTAGGAGACATCTCAACGCCAACGAAGTACCTGTCACGGTTACCTCTTTCCCTCGTCTGGGTGTTCCCGGCATCTTTACCGATCCCCATTTCAGTCCTGATGGCGCCAAATCTAGCCACAGCCTATTTTTACCGGAAGAGATCACCAACCCACATGCACGTTTCCCGTCGGTCCCTTTCGATCATGTCCCCCGCTTATTTTACTAACTTTGTCACAGCACCCTTACTGCCAACATTAGAAGCAGGAGAGGTTCCAAAGTCGCCATCAATCTTCCTATTTTTATCGACGAGAAGACGCCAAGACCGTTCGTCGATCCTACTATACCGTGGCAGCGTTCTTTGTACCCAGAAGATCCTGGTGAGGCTTTTTTTGCGCGAAAGGCGCTCACAATGCTGATGCCTGCCTCGCCACAGAGGCCAAGAATGGCGCAGCTTTAATAGATCATATTTACATGGATGCGATGGGCTTTGGCATGGGTTGCTGCTGTTTGCAACTCACATTCCAGAGCTGTAATATTGAGGAAGCGAGACGCATGTATGATGCCCTTATCCCAATAGGCCCAATCATGGTATGCGTATTTCGTGTGCCGATGGATGTCCTTGCTCACGCATCTGTGCAGCTTGCCTTGACCGCTGCCAGTCCTATCTGGCGTGGTTATCTTTCCGACGTCGACTGTCGCTGGAATGTCATCGCCGGAAGTGTAGATGACCGTACTGCAGAGGAGCGCGGACATACGGTGAATTAACTAACTTCTTGCCACGTGAAGTTCGCGACTGATGCCACCGCCCCCAGCAATTGAATGAGAGTAAATATGTGATCCCCAAGTCGCGCTACGACAGCGTTGACTTGTATATATCACCGGATTGGAACAATAGACCAGCATACAACGACACCGATGTGCCCTACAACAAAGAAATGTACACTCGCCTCGTCGATCATGGTACGCATAAAAGCATGAGACTTCTCTGAGGCCCCGCGTTCATATTTGTTCAAAGGCATCGACGAATTACTCTCCAAACACATGGCTCACATATTTATCCGCGATCCTCTGGTTATTTTCTCGGAAACAGTCCACCAGGATGACGAGACTAGTAACGATCATTTTGAGGTGAGCACTGTCCATCCTCTATATCACCTGATGTCAATATCGTTGGTAAGAATCTCCAATCGACGAACTGGCAAACGCTCCGTTTCAAGCCACCGCCACCCAAATCCTCCATTGGTTGGCGAGTTGAGTTCCGGAGCATGGAAGTACAGCTAACCGACTTTGAGAATGCCGCATTTTCCGTTTTTATTGTACTGCTGTCTAGAGCTATCCTCGCTTTCAACCTGAACTTTTATATTCCTATTTCTAAGGTATGTTCTCACTGTTTCTTGTTATTTTGTTGCGACTGACGTCTCCAAGGTCGACGAGAACATGGTAAGGGCGCAAAAGCGAGATGCCGTTCGTCAGGGCAAATTCTTCTTCCGCAAAAATGTGTTGCCACCAGGCGACATAACACCTACCATGAGCACGCCGTCATCGTCTGGATCTTGCTCCCCTGTCGAATGGCAAGATAGTATACCCCCAAAAGAACGAAAGCTGCGGAACTGTTTCCCCCGTCCACTTCGTCAGCCTATGCTCGTAGATACACCCGTCGAGGATGAGTATGAGGAGATGTCAATGGAGGAGATCTTTAATGGGAAGGTTGGTGTTCAACGCACTTGCACTGCGCTACGGATTCCCAAGTTATCACAGGGTGCTGCGTTTCCTGGGCTAATCGGACTTGTCGAGGCATACCTTGAAACACTCGATACAGAACCCTCTGAGAGACAGCAGATTAACAAATACGTTGATCTCGTCCGTAGTCGTGCAAATGGTCCGTGCATATATTTTTCTCTGCGCCTGCGATCCTAAAGTGCTCTAGGCTCCTTACTCACGACGGCAGCGTGGATGCGACAGTTTGTTCGATCACACCCATCATACAAATTCGACTCCGTGGTTAGTCAGGAGATGAATTACGACCTCATGATTGCGGTTGACGAGATGTATGTATTCTCACGCAAAAGGTGGTGGCATCAGAATTGCTGACATCCCGTGTCCAGTGAAAGGGGTGTCTTGCGTGTCCCAGAGCTCCTGCCCCAAGATTACGCGCGATCACAAGTTAATGGATTGCATGAATCGAAATTTGAGCCATAAAAGCAATGTGTCTAGACGTGTATACATACCCATGTAGCATACAGTTACGGAATTTGAGATGGTCACGTGATGAATTTGCCGGGTTTGTCCGAAGTGCAAGTAAATGGCCCCGACGCATCTCAGCTACTACATTCACTTAGATTCCGTGAAATATGTCTGCGTTGCGTTTGCTTTCTTCCGCCGCCAAACGCGCGCCTTCAGCACTCGTTCTGCAGAAACGTGGTTACGCTGAGGTTTCCGACAAAATCAAGCTCTCACTTGTCCTTCCCCACCAGGTCCGTCACTACTCGCTCTCGCCTGCATTTCTGACAGTCCTTGCCAGGCTATCTTCACTTCCGCAGATGTCGTCCAAGTAAACATCTCGGCCGCATCTGGTGACATGGGTATTCTTGCCAACCACGTTCCTTCTATCGAGCCTCTCCGTCCTGGCGTCGTGGAGGTAATCGAGTCTGGAAACACGTCGAAAAAGTGGTTTGGTGCGCAGCGTGACACTTTGCACCGTGCAGTTTCCTGAATCTTACAGTGTCTGGTGGTTTCGCAAATGTCCATCCTGGTAACAAATTGACGATCAACGTGGTCGAGGGTGCACCACTCGAGTCGTTTTCACCCGAGGTCTGGCACTCTTCTTGGGAATGTCCTACTTGACTGACGTCTGTTCAAGGCCGTTCGTGCCAACTTACAGGAGGCATCGAGGGTTGCTGCCGGTAATGGGTCAGAAGAGGACAAGTTGGAGGCTCGGATAGAGGCTGACGTTTATGAGGCCATACAACACGCTCTGGGTTCAAAATAAATGTATTCTCGTTTGCTGCCTTCATTAGAGTCCACTTTACACGTAGCCTTAAACCTTTGATCATGAACTCGATGTCCTCCGAGCTTGCTCCATCGAATTTCGTGGGCCCAGTCGCTGGGAAATTCATGCCCAACGGAGCTACAAAGGTTAATATTTGGCGTTTCTTTGTTGGATACGCGTCCGACTTGTCGCGCGTCGTAACAGTCGAGCTGCAGTAGTCTCCATGAATCTGCCCGTGAGCATCGACGACCCGTCCCTCCGGGAGCATGAACCCCTTCACTCTTATCTCGCCGTGTTTGAGGGAGTCAGAGGTCAGCGTTCGGCAGCGAGAGATGCAGTCTCTGAATTCGTCAAGGCGATGCAGCAGGATGCTCAAGTACGTACTCGCAACGTGTCTTCGGGATTGGGAATGATCTCATTCAACTCTTTCTTAGGCGGTTGCAGCAGCCAAGAAGTGGGCCTCCTTGGTATTCCCGGATGTCCTCTCGGAGGAAAGCACTTTCACAGACGGAGGGAAAGAGCTATACAGGATCCTCTTCGACTACCAATACCTGTTATACCAAGGGAAAATCGACGACGCCCTCAGATACTCAGCCCAGATTTACAAGTGTGGCATTCGCGCTATCAAGGCTGTCGAAGTCAAAGTCAACGGTGGAAGCACTCAGCGCTCTACTCAAAAGAGTGGCCGTCAGGGCAAAAGTAATGGCCTACACGACCAACCCTCTTCCCGTCCGCCTGGCCGAAAGAAGGCTCCCCGCCAGGCCAAGCCTGCCGCCCCCCTTCCCGATGCAGTTCTGGCCCCAGCTGCGCGTTTAGACCCCACCGCGACAGTTTCGAGTTTAGAGCACGGATCTCGTTCTAGGTTGGCTAGCCCAATAATCCGACAAGTCGCCTTTGACTCAACCCCCGCGTCTGGTGCACGACAGTCCGTTCTACCAGTGGCCGCCGAACCAGGCCAACGTTTAACCTCCAAAACGGACAAGAAACGCAAAGCTAGCTCTCAGAAACCTCCAGTTATCACACCTTCTGATGCATCCGAAGACGACAAGGAGCCTCATGCAGTTCGTACTGTCAGCTCTATATCCCATCGGTTCAAACGAATTGCATCCAATCCTCGCCAACCGCATGACATGAGGGACGAAGTTCAAGTGGACAAGACAGACTCGGCCCATAGAGCTGACAAACACGAGCAGCAGGGCCAAGACGCGATGATCATCTCTCAGGCCGAACCATCCCTGACAACCGTCCGGTCTGATGACCTCGTTTCTCATCCCAGTATTGAGGATAAGCGTGGTGCGCCACCCCCGCGCAGTGGCCACAAGCGCGGCAGAGACAGGTTTTTCAATGCTTCCACTCGACCAACCGCAAGAGGCTTGAACTCGAGAATACGGAAGATAAAGCCAGCTGGAGACCTTCAGCCACGTCGAAACAAGCGGCTGCGTCGAGCATCAATGTCAATTCTGGAGAACGCACCAGAAGAGGGAACCGAGCCCACAAACGACTTACGGGCAGAAGAATCCACAACCCGAGGACCTCTTGTTACTGGTCTTCCATCGACTCGGCGAAACGTCCATGTGGAACCAAAGGCACGCAAGAAGCGTAATCGACTTGAGTTTGAAACAACGCTCGATGAAAACGCATCGCCTGACTCTTACGAAGTTCTCGGTCCGGACGATAGACAGATACGGCCTCTTCCCAAGAAGATATGCCACGTGCGTTCAGCGCAATTCGTTCATGGAGTTCCAAGCGGAACCCCATCTCTAGAGCATGCAGACCAACATTTGCGAGATGTAGCGAGCAACGCGCTAGCGGTACTGGGGGAAGGAGTCGGGCTAGACTTGCCAGATTGGACTCAAGATAAAGAGCAAGACGAAGAGGAGGAGGACCCCGTCGGTGACGGTCAGGATGAAGCAAGCAACATTCAGGTCACTACGCCAACCCCTGCCCTCCCAAAGCCTCCCGTCCCAGTTTCACCACGTATATGGGCTGAGGTAAGTTGCTTTGTTGTGAGTGAACGTATAGCGACTGACTATTGACAAGTCTCGCCAAGAGGTCTGCGAGTCCGTTGAGTATTTTCGTTGCTACCATAGCGGCGTGTACTCGAAGGATAACATCGTCAAGGGTTATCTTCTTGGGGCATATTCTGCAAAGTGTGTAATTACCCTCATCCTCGTTTTAGATCCCTGAACCGTTTGCAGTCGAGACGTATTCCGTCACGACGGAAAATTGATAATTTCGCATGGGTTTGTTTGACTTACGCACTCCGTGCTTCAGCATAACTGAGGTTTTAGGATAGGGGTGGCAAATCTGAGTCTATAATCGATGTTCGTGGAGGGCCCAAGCGCTACCAGACAGATCAGGATCAGGAAGCCTCGGATAAGTCGGTCCGGGCGTTATTGAAGACATGGAAAGACAAGCGGCCTATCGTGCTTCTTGCTGATGATAAATACGCACTCTTTCCCTACGATCTCACCTCGGGCAGATATACTTACGTTGTGCTTGGTTTATACTGGATATCTCATGCCTGGGGTCAGTTCTTGACACGCTGTCAGTTGATACAATCTAACCATAAGCTAGCGGAGTGCCAGTCCGCCCGTGATGGATCGAGACGCGTCGTCCGGTGGAAATTCGCGTTTCAATGGTGCGAGGGTCAAGGTGATCCCTGGTGGCTACCACAGAAGATGAAGGATACGACGTCCGACCCAAGGATGTGCCTCACACAAGGCTCGTCACATGCCGCAAACACAGGTATCCAATGCGATAATTGTCAAGAGCAGAGTCCATTCATTTACACCCAAGGCTGGATGTGCTTGAATCCTCACTGCGATGTGTTTTGGACCATCGACGGCGAAGACCCAAAGCAATTGGACTACCGCGAAGAGTTTTTGAGCCTGTTGCCCCAGAAGTTCGAATGGTTGCCTAATATAACACCAGTCAGAGAAATGGCGAGGCCTGATGGAGTTACGACCACATATGCCTGCAGCAGAGGTTGGCATTGCTCGAAATGTGGCCGCCTCTCATGCAGGTGAGTTTGATAGCCCATTTTACGGACAAGATTTAATGGGATGAGTAGGTATAAATGGGAGCACTGGGAATGCTCTAACTGCAAAGTAAGCAGTGATGTAATTTCCACAACTGGTTGATGGAGACACTGGCGGAACAGTATACGCACGCCGTCAACGGTAAGGTACGCTCACCGAAGGAGTTTTGGCACCTGCGGCCCTCTAAAGGGTTTTTGCACTCGCAAGTTGGGAAAGACTCAGGTAGCTTCGTACTCTGCAGCCGCCAATTAGTGTTACATTTCCATTTTTGCAGGCATCCTTGCATGCCGTCTCGAACCGATTAACCTCGGGGGGAACAAAGGATTCACCAGCCGCCTCACATTCATCTTACCTCATGGCAGGTAAGTATCTCTGTTTCCGTCCGCTA
>JBBPJP010000176.1:0-41666 GCA_038088775.1 Boletus barrowsii
CAAGATATAGCAGCAGCGTGCAAGAAAGTGTATTTCCGGGCTAGGACTACCAGATCTAACAGCCCTTTTACGGCCTCGTACGGTCTAGCTAGGCCTTGCCAGATCCGGGCGCGTTTGCTGATGTGTTTCCGATGTGACTGGCTTCGGCTTCCTTTTTGGGACTGATTTATCCGACACACTCACTCCCACTGTCCATGCAGTCGATCAACCGATTTCTGTACGGGCCGACGCCGGAAGAAAAGGTACGAGCATGGCAAGGTAAACTACGTGCAGAGAGTCGACAGCTGGATAGGGAGACGAGACAGGTCAGCATCATGGAATCCACCACACATCTTTGTGACAGTTCATCCAAGATCGGCATCACAGCTTGACGCGGCCACCTTCAAGGCACGACAGACGGTAAAGCAGCTCGCAGCCAAGGGAGATGTCAAGTCTGCGCGAATACTCGCCAGGGAGGTCGTAAGAAGCGACAAGCAGAAAGACCGATTATCAGTCAGTAAGGCGCGCTTGGGTTCGATTGGGACACAGTTGACACAGCAACTGGGTGAGCGGCATGCACAACTTGCAGCACAAGAATCCAAGTTCAAGATCTGACCAAAATTTTATTCTCAGCAATGTTGAAAGTCACCGGTTCGCTGCAGAAATCAACCGAGATCATGAAGCTCTCGAACTCGCTCATCAGGCTTCCGCAGATTGGTCGAGTCATGCGAGAAATGAGCATGGAGATGACAAAGGTATGGCATTTTCCACATCAAAATTGCACGTATTTATTCGACCGCTTAGGCGGGTATAATGGAGGAGATGCTTGAAGACACGTTGGAGATAGAGGAAGATGAAGAGATAGAGGAAGAAGCGGACGCAGAAGTAGACAAAGTGCTGTTCGAGCTTACCAACGGCAAGCTCGGGCAAGCGGGCACTGTGGGAGAGGAGTTGCCAGTAAGTCCAGTGACACTCTCTGATCTGGCTGTCTGTTGACTTTACGCATTCAAGTCTACGCAAGATCGGGTTGAGGAAGACGAGATGGAGAAGACGATGGAGCAGTACCGGCAACAGTTGGATGGGCTATTGAGCGGCTAATTTTTCTCAGTACATACATACCTTACACCGAGCTGAGGGGATACTAGCAATGCATTATGATGGGCCTACTATCCTTTTAACGCGTTCCATCAAGTGAAGCTTATAGCTGGGCACTGATAGGCGATGCTTTCCTAAAGTGGAGAGAGATATCTCGAGGGAGATCTCTTCCACGTGGGTTCATCCGTGTGTGCCCGACCTTGCATTTTTGTTCACAACTTCTTTTACTTCTTTTCCTCCCTCTTGAAAATGTTGGCCCGTAGGTCCCTCGCTGGTTTCGCCAAGAGGTGTTCACAGGTAGAGGTCGACTCCCTCTTGGTACGAAAAACTACCTGCTTACGTTGTTCCCAGTCTTACAGGCCGTACGCGTCTGCAGCGCCAACCAGTGCATTTGCTGGACACAAGGGTAGTCATGTGAGCAACACACACAATACTTTCGTGCACGCCATTCACTCTCGCCCAGGGCAAATATACAGTGACCTTGATTCCGGGTGATGGTCAGGATATTGTTGGATACACAACCAGCTATGCATTGACGTCAAATTAGGTATTGGTCCGGAAATTAGTGAATCGATCAAGGTCATCTATTCTGCTGCCGACGTGGGTCTATATTACGTGCGCGCCACCACTGTATTCAACGTGAAACCAGGTCCCTATCGAATGGGAGGAAGTCAGTGTTACTCCAGTATTAAAAGGCGGTAAAACTGTTATTCCCGACGCAGCAATCAATTCGGTCAGGAAGAACACCGTCGCTTTGAAAGGTATGACCATTAGAAGCGTCAGAGTTCTCAGAGACTAAATTTATTCAAGGTCCCCTGGCAACACCAAGTGAGCCAACTTTGCTGGTGATTCGCGACATAAATTCACCACTGGTACCAAGTTGGCAAGGGCCACGTTTCCCTAAACTTGACACTCCGCAGGACGTTCAATCTTTTTGCCAATGTTCGTCCGTGTATTTCAATCAAGGGCTTCAAGACACCTTACGACGATGTCAACACTGTCCTCATCCGTGAAAACACGGAAGGTGAATACTCGGGCATTGAACACGAGGTATGCGATTTGGTGGTTGAGAGCTCTTTCCTTTTACGTGGAAATTCCAGATTGTCGATGGGGTTGTTCAGTCCATCAAACTCATCACTTACGATGCATCGGAACGCGTGGCTCGATACGCGTTCCACTACGCACAAGCCAGCGGGAGGAAAAGGGTGACCGCAGTACACAAGGCTAATATCATGTAAGCCAAAACGAGAGTGTGCTGAATCACGTATTAACTTTTGCAGGAAAATGTCGGATGGTATGTTCTTGTCGGCTTGCCGCCATGTGTCAAAGGATTTCCCGGATATCTCATACGATGAGGATTTGTTGGATCGAGTCTGCCTGCAGGTACGCTGCACCTTATTGTAGACAGGTGACAATCGGAGTGATAACCCGGACAGATCGTACAAAATCCCGAGCCATATTCTAACCGCGTCATGGTGATGCCCAATCTTTATGGTGATATTTTGTCGGACATGTGTGCAGGGTTGATTGGCGGTCTCGGCCTCACCCCATCTGGCAATATTGGACGGGTATGCATGTTTTGTACTTGAAGCATTATCGTGTGCTTAGCCGCCTAAGGATGCTTCCATTTTCGAGGCTGTGCATGGCTCTGCCCCCGACATTGCAGGTATGTGATACCCCGAATCCCGAATGTCTACTGAAAGTATTCCGTAGGAAAAGGATTAGCTAATCCAACAGCGTTGTTGTTGTCTTCATTAATGATGCTGAGGTACGTTTGCATATGTTTTGGCGTTCGACGGGCCTTGATCCGATCGTTTCAGACATATGAACTTGAATGAGCATGCAGCGAAGATCGGCAAGGCAACCCTCGATGTAAGTAACGATTGTCGCTCGTTACCTTTGGCGTGCTGATGTAGATTCGCAGACGATCGCGGAAGGAAAGACGATTACCGGGGACCTCGGTGGAAGGGCGACCACGAAGGAGTACACTGCCGCAATCATCGCTAAGCTTACCGGTGCATGAATATTCGGTAGATGGATCATTGGCTGTGCTTGTACCAAGTTGTAGCACGGAACTTGAACCTGGATTAGAGAGCTGCGCTTGTCGAACGTGGGAAAATATTGACCAGGAAAACGGAAGGAAACGCTGTCCGCGCCGTTCTTCGCAACGACAACTCTAGTAAAATCTCATCCACGCCTGCACGCGGCATTCACCTCCATATTCACCTCACACGCCCTACAGGGCAAGCCTTTCAGCATACAACTACTTTCCTACTACCAGGTATCTTTCTTTTTCCGTCTTCTTTCCCCGTCGTTCATCCCACCTTCCCAGACACTCGTAAAACTTTCATATAACGCCAATTTTCTGTAACGCCATGAACGAAATGACAGACGAATTACCACTCAATCAAGCCAAGAACGACGACTCCAAAAAGTCGACTTCCGCTCCCAGCATCCCCCGCGGATCCAAGAGGACCCCTTCGAACGCCAGGCCCTCCTCTGCTGCCGGGAATCTCCCAGGCGCCCCACGACCCTCTTCTAGGTCTGGGAATAAGAAATCTGCTGCTCCTCCTCCGGGCGGTACAGAATCCGGCTCTGAATCCAGCAAGAAACACACAGAGGCCAGGAAGCCTGACTTGCCTCGTAACAAGAGCCAGACCGGTGGTGGGCAACGTAATGGAAATCATCGCAACCGCCAGCCCTCATCTTCGCAGGCGAATCGGAGCAGTGCTGCCAAGGATCGGACTTCGATGGGTCAATCTTCTTCTCCTGCGCCCGCCTCTGCCTCGGAGTCTAGTGATGCGTTGTCTTCACTCCAGCGTGTCATTGCTGATCTCAAGACTACTCCGAGCCAAGTTTCTCCTCCTAATAATTCACTCGCTGCTTCTATGCATGCTCCGCAAGCACCAAGCTCTAACCTACCTATAAATGCACCTGTTTTCCACCCCGGTGGTTCGGCCTTCTCTGCCTCTACGTTATCAGACGCTGCCCGCCACCGCAAGGCCGCATCCCTTGGCGCATCCGCTCTTTCTGGAAATTTCAATTCATTTTCACCTCACCTAGGTGCGATGCTGGAAGATGCAGAGGATATACCGGGAGCGTCCTTTGAAGATGGTGAAATCTCTGACGGATTCTTCCCTGGCTCTAGCCACCAAGCCAGGTCGCAGTCTCAAAGTTTCATGGCTCCCCGATTTGCCGCCTTGGCCGCCCAGCAAGAACACGATGTTCTTGGTCCCACCGGGCGTCCCCAGCTTGCCCCGAATTTCATGTTTGGTGCTCGCCGACGCACGAGCTCCAACGTGCCAATGGGTCCGCTGAATGAAGAAGATGTTGGATTCCAGTTTCCGCAGCAGCAGAATCCACTTTCTGAAGGTGTCCATGACCAGAACCACAGGAGGGCAGAGAATGATATCACTGGCATTATGGCCGAGCAGGTATGCATAATACGCTCCGCCGTCCTTGTCTTGACTCATGCGTTCTAGATTGCTATTCAAAGCCAGATAGAGGCCCTTCAACAGCAACAACAAGCGCTTTACCAGCAACAATTAGCTTCTAACCAGGTTCTTTCTCTCCAAACTCCTGGCCTTGCACCCAATAGGCATAGACGTGTCCAGAGCACCCTTCCCGTAGGCGTAGGGAACAACAACGTCGCTGGTTTCACCCCTCCAATGGGCCAGTTTAACTCAATGGCCAACCTAGGCATCAATCCTGATTCACAGCCAGCTGGCTTACCCCGTGGTCACGGAAGGAGACACAGTGTTAATGTCGTCAACAAATCTAGTACTTCTCACAACAACGTGGGTTCTGTCAGTTTCCCTTACAGCGGCCAGGATAACTTCGAGGATGGTTTCACTTCACCCTTTGGCGGTCACTCTCGCACGACATCCCGTGTTGATTCTAGTTGGAGAATTAGTATGTATTGATTTCTACTGAGTTGTACGTCTCTTACGTGTCCCATACAGATGGTGGCGTGATTCAAGGCAACAACGCATTTGCTGCCGACCTCGCACAAGCGCAGGCTCAGCTTCAAAGTTTGCAACAATTTCGGGCTGCCGCTGGTGGTCACCACCACAAGATGCCTTCATTTTCTTTCCCGAATATGTTGCCGAACATGATGGCGGCTAATTTGATGGGCTTGGGTATGGGAGGCGTGAGCCTGTTGCAGCAGCAGCAGCAACAGCAACAACAGTTTCAGTCGCAATTGCAACAACAATCCAGTCAGCCGCAACGCAAGTCTCTGTTTGCTCCTTATCTTCCGCAAGCCTCTCTTCCGCCTCTCTTGGCCGCAGGAAAACTGGTTGTAGGTATCCTTCGTGTCAACAAACGCAATAGGTCGGACGCGTATGTTGCCACTGAGGTTCTGGATGCCGATATCTACATCTGCGGTTCTAAAGATCGCAATCGTGCCTTGGAAGGCGATATCGTTGCTGTCGAGCTCCTTGATGTTGATGAAGTATGGGAGACCAAGAAGGAGAAAGAAGAAAAGAAGCGCAAGAAGGAAGAGAATTCTGCTTACGACTTGAAGACCAGCGCAGGTCGCAAGGATGACAAGAAGAAGGATGATGTCGAGGTTGAAGGCCAGGGATTGATGTTGTTTGAAGATGAAGAGTATGATGTGGCTACAATGTATCCAACATTCTACTCATATCTGTTCTCAGGGTCACAGACGAAGTCAAGCCACAGTTTGCCGGACATGTCGTGGCAGTTGTCGAACGCATGCCTGGGCAACTCTTTTCTGGAACATTAGGTCTTCTACGTCCATCTTCTGCGGCTACCAAGGAGAAACAGGAAGCTGAACGCCGAGAACGGGAAGGTGACCGTGGGGATGAACCACGACGTGGACCGATTGAACGTCCCAAGATCGTCTGGTTTAAGCCGACGGACAAGCGTGTACCCCTGATTGCCATTCCTACTGAACAAGCACCTGCAGATTTCGTTCAGAATCCCGAGGTCTATGCTAACAGGTTATTCGTTGCTTGTATCAAGCGTCACGTGCGTTCTTGAAACATTGACCATCCTTTTGCTGACTTTTTGCGATGTAGCCCATCTCTTCTCTTCACCCCTTCGGTACTCTGGCTGAGGAACTTGGTCCTATTGGAGATATCGAAGTCGAAACCAGTGCTTTGTTGAAAGACTGCAACTTCCCCACTGAAGAATTTTCTGAGAGTGTGCTCAAATGCCTGCCTCCCACTCCTTGGACGTACGTTATCCGTCGTTCCCTGCCCCGAGTTTATGTTGACACCCTTCCCCAGTATTCCGGAGAGGGAGTATGACATCCGCAAGGACCTCCGCCAGGAACGGATTTTCTCCATTGACCCGGGCTCGGCTAAAGACTTGGATGACGCGTTGTCCATCAAGATGAATGATGCTGGCACCTATGAAGTCGGCGTTCACATCTCAGACGTATCCTACTTCGTGAAACCTAATACTGCGCTTGATCGCGATGCTCGTAAGCGAGCTACGAGTGTGTACCTCGTTCAAAGAGCAGTGCCAATGCTGCCCCCTACTCTGAGCGAGGAGGTCTGTAGTCTTGTTCCTGGTGCCGAACGTCTCGCTTTCTCTGCTGTCTTTACGATGACGACCGAAGGGGTGGTGCTTAACAAGTGGTTTGGGAAGACGATTATCAAGTGAGTAGTACTAGGTCTGTTTGTGCTAAAATGCTGAAACTCCGAAAGATCTGCAGCGAAATTGTCCTACACTGATGCGCAGAAAGTGATCACTGGGCAGCCATTGACTGAGCTCTCCGTCTCATCCGAACACGATTTATCGGCGGTCGAGGAGGATGTGAGAACACTGTATAGCATCGCCTGCCAACTGCGTGCCAAACGTCTCCAAGATGGTGCCTTGACTCTCCCTTCTTCACGTCTCTCATTTATGTTGGACGAGAGCGGCCTTCCTATCGATTGTGCACAGGACGACCGCAACGATGCCAACGATCTGGTCGAGGAGGTGCGCATTATCAGAACCGTAGTATCACCTTAGCTTAAGTTAGGGTCCAGTTCATGCTCTTGACCAACATTGCCGTTGCTCAGCGCATTGCCGTTCACCTCCCTGAACAAGCACTCCTCCGTAGGCATGATGCACCTATTGAAAGGCGCCTGGTACTTCCCTTTCACCGCCAAGTCCTCCGTGATGTTGACATTGCCTCGTAGAACGTCTTCTTTGAGCGAGCCAAGCGTCTGGCTGTGGGGGTAAACACGTCGTCCGCCGGGGGTATCATGAAATCCTTTGAAGCAATCACCAATCCCACTGCTCGGATGGTGCTCGAGCTACTGTCCATCAAAGCCACCCAACGTGCCAAGTATTTCTGTGCGGGGATGTTGGACATTGCTAAATATGGCCACTACTCCCTTAATGTTCCTCTCTACACGCACTTCACCTCTCCTATTCGCCGTTATGCCGATATTCTGGTGCACCGGCAGCTCGAAGCTGTCCTCCAAGGTGGAAGTGAGTGGAAGCCTTTGTTTTCGTGATCAAGACCAATGTTGTGTCTGCAGATGACCCAAAGTTTACCATGGATAGAGATGCCGTCGCGAAGATTGCTCAGCAATGCAACATGTAGGCACCCTGCGGCACTGTTCTGCTTAACACTTTGCTGAATGTCTTTTAGTAAACGGGATTCCGCGAAATTGGCACAAGAACAATCCATTCACCTCTTCCTCTGTGTCTTCATCTCGGACTTGACCCACCGCTACGGGCCGGTGATCCGGCAGGCCAAGGTCGTCAATGTCCTAGATGCTGCCTTCGACGTACTGGTTCCCGAATTTGGTATTGAAAAAAGAGTCCACGTGGACCAAATGCCGATCGAGGTGAGTCTAGTGGTTCAGCGATCTTTCCGACTATTAATCATCCGTTTAGAACCACGTATACGATGAACACACTCATACCCTTCAGATCTATTGGTCCAACAAAGATGTCATCACCTGGCTTGCAGAGAATAGTGATGACGAACACCTAAAGAAGGTCAAACAGAATGCCGAGGCTCATGCTACTAAGATGGAAGTGGCATCTCGCTCCTTACACGACGAAACTGCTCTTTTCGATGAGGATGACGCTGAAGAAGACGAGATAGTGCTTGGCAGAGACAGCGAAATTATTAGAGAGACAGAGACATCCAAGCAACGCCTCCTTTCCGCTGCCAAGGTCGAACCTGTGTTTGAAGGCTTGAGGATGACTTCAACTGGTCACAAGATACAGGACATCAAAGAGCTGATGACGGTCCCGGTATGTAGGCGCATCTTGCCTGAAGACGCCATTAACATAGTCTGCCAGGTGATTGTGACGGCCGACCTGACCAAAAGTCCCCCTGTCATCAAAGTATACAGCGTTAACCCCTACGCTGGACCGAAATAAGTGTTACCCCACAGACGGCCCTCTCGCCTTTGGAAGCGCATCTGTTGTACGATAATGTTGGTGTTCCACATGCTTTCGTTTTCCCTCCCCCTCCTTGATACTGACTCATGACTTGTTCATGCGCCGGTTCTGTACGGGTATGTCTATGAGATGTTTACATGTCGGTCGAGTCCCTTGGGCTATATTCTCTTCGATCAGTTTGCAACACATGCATCTGTCTTTGTCTATGTTTTCATGTAGTGTTATTTGCAACAGAGGATTCTCGTCAATATGCGTGTCATACTGTAGCAGTGGGAAAAGACAGTGTAAGCTATCACAAGACCATTTGCAATGTACATGATGGTTGCAGCAAGACGTGCCAAACCTAGATCCAACCAGGAGGGGGTGACCCCACTTCGTATTTGATACCCCTCCTCTGCCTGCCTCGTTCTCGAACAGACGCATGCTTGTTTTCAAACGAGGAACCCGAGCTGTATTCACGTGTCGCGGATTTGGTGGTATAACGACTGGCACTCGTACCATTGCTCTTCAACAACGGGAGCGCAGATGGCGCAGGCTCTTTGCGAGACTGGCATCCCTCGACGACCGTTCGGACCGAATGCACAGACCCCGTCTTGCCACGCGGCGTCCCACCAGGGGAGAGAGCCGGGGGCAAGACGCGTTGGAACTGATGTATTTCGTTAGAGCAGAGTATGTCGAGATCAACGAGGCCCAAATAGTTGGCTTCCTCGCGAAGCTCGTGTAGGGATTCGAGGCGCGAGTCGGAGGGCGACGTGCCGAGTTGTACCGCCAGCGGTAACGTCTCTGGGTGTTCTGGCGTACTTGGAGCGGATCGAAGGTAGGCCAGAAGGTGTGTGTAACTAGCCCGGAAAAAAAAAAAAGGTCAGACGGTGTAGGAGGTACGCATCGGGTGGGTGACTTACGGAGCACTCGGTCTATCAAGGAAAACGTGGATGCCAGAAGACTGAGGAAGGCAGCCGGAGGAGGTAAGATAATCACGAAAGAATGCGCTAAAATCACTGCTGTTCTGACTCGACGATACGTCACTGGAATTTGAATATACAGACGTCGTCTCAGAGATAGGTGACAACAAGGATGTGATATAGCGTGAGAGATGAGAAGGCCGGGATGCCAAGGAGCGTAGTGTCGTTCGGTAGGTGGTGGTGCATGTCTCCAAAGTGACTATGAACTTTGAGGGGTTGATCGCACCTTCTGGAATGGGTGAAAGGAGGATAGCCTCAAATGGCGGTGGCGGCGAAGTTAAATTAGTGTCAGCTGGGAGGGTAGCAGTTGAACAAGAAGGAGTGCGAGAGTGCTCTAGCAAGGTAGGTGGGGGAGAGACGTGAGCTGGGGAAGATGGGGAACTTGACGAACGGGGAGGTGGTCTGTGGTCTGACAAAGAAATAGTTGCGGGATTGCTTGACAACTTGTTTCCTTCTGTGTCGGGAATATCAGGCAGTGGCGGGAGAGGAGGACTTGGCGGGGGTACTGAAAGAAGCCTGCTTTCATTTTTCTCTGCCTCGTGCATGAAGCTATCTTGCTTCAACTCAGCCACTTGAGTTGTCTGTGAGCCGAACAATGCCTCTTGAGGCGTGCGGACGATTGTTGCGCCAGAGCCAAGTGGTCCAACGCGGTAAAAATGGAGTTGTTCTAGAGAGCTACGAAATTTTGGTTCAGATATCCGAGTCGGTTTGGGGGCAGGATAAGGAGCAGAATGACTGGAGGTGGAAGAAGAGCTGCGATTCAGCCATGTTATTGACTTGGAAAGGGAGTGTTTATGACCGCGCGGTGGCGTCGTGGGTGGAGAAGCGAGAAGTTCTGGGGTTGAAAAACAAGGAGCCAGCTCCGAGTTGGTAGGATGGAGTCGGCTTGAAAGGATCATGGTGGAAAGGTGGAGAGGGAAAGTCGGGACTCGAGCTGATAACGGGGAAAACAAAGAAGCAACGCATTTGTGGAAACTCGGGTAAAATGCGTGCGGGCCAGACAATAACTGAACGACAGCACTTGCCTGATTTGGAACACAATGTCAGACACGACCATTCAGTATCGACTGAGCCTACCACACGCGTTGCACTCAGTATCCCCTGCTCTCTCTGCTCTCCATACCTCGCGTGCTACAGCGCTTCACCCAGAAATATCAGCCGTCTTACACCCCACCCACTGTCCGAAATGTGGCACGTACCACTTCTCTGGTGATCATTCATCATATCTCGTCGGTTTATCTGCGAAGAAAAAGCGGAAACGCGCTATATCCCCGCACGCGAAAGTCCTCCGGAGAAGATGTTATTTCTGCGGCTTCTTGATTGACATCCTCGACCATTCTCCCGCGCAGATGTCAGGCGATTCAAGAACTGTGCCAAGCACCCCAAAGACCGGTCAGGGACCGCCGTCCAGTGACATCCATCATCCCACCGCTGGAACAGTCCAGACGACCAAATGCACGCCCAAACCTAGTCATACAAGTTTAAAAGACATACTTTCCCGTGATCGACAGAGAGAGGATGTCGCGAAATCCCACAAGGAGCGAAAAGAGGGTCACGAAGGGTTGGCAGCATTCTTGAAAGAACTCTGATCATATTTCCGTTTCGTCGGTATGCCTTTTTACTTGCTGTCCCTCTTCGGTTTTAGCTCATGATGTTTACACGATCATTGTAGCCATGCCATAAATTCGAGCTCCATGCGACGGTGAGGTGCAATCAATCATTCCGCTTTAGATCGTAACCATCTGCAGAACTCTTCCCGTAGAAACGAAATCAATCTTCGGGATGAGAACCCCGAGTTATGTTGAACCAGAGCATCTAATAATTTTGGCCCTACTTTATCCAGTATCATGCTAAGCCCGCGGTAAAATCCCACTCAAGGGATGTTGCACATGGGAACTGTAATGCTCTGGAAGAATATGCTTATTACATGCAAGCTATATGGGACTGCGCGCGCCGGGCCAGAATTAATAACGTTGGGGCAGTTCACAGTTCGGAATCATGGAGATAGAAGACTAAGACGCCACTCCTTGAATATAGATCTCGAAATGAATGGCCTAGGTCAAAGGGTTGTGCCATGAGCAAACGTAAACAGCGAGCACCCATATGAGCTTAATATGGGTAGCGGCTACGGCGGCACTGAGACGGCAGAAAGTTGCACGATCAAGTATTATACCGTGAGGCCTCTGGCTTCAGGATCCGAACAAATGTGGGCTGCCATCATCGCAAAAGTCGCTATCTACGTCCCATGTGTCCGAAAGGCGGACAGGATACCCATGGTAGCAGAGTCAAGAAAACAGTCCTCTTTTCCTTTATTGCTCTCCCCCGCCACTTCACGCTCCCGTAGCGCCAGAGATGGTGATGTTTGACACACCGTCGGCGAGGTCTTCGGCGCGATCATCAATCAGCTTCGTAATCTTTGAGACAAAACGTCAATAAACATATCATCCGCCACCACTACCATTTTATTCACCTTTCCTATTGCTACCGTTCGCCCTTGGATAAAGGTCAATGATATGAGTGAACGATGACAGTGGTACCAAACCGTACCTTCGTCCCGCAGAGTGAAGCGTCCGAGCTGAGGATAATCGATAAACCTTTCCACGCAAACTGGGAGTAGTGTTTCAACGAGAGCGACTATCTTTTGACCTGGATAACGCAACCATTGAGGCGGCGAGGGGGTTTCAGGACAATACCACTGACCCTTTTTGGCAAATTGAGGTGGCCTTTTTGACTTGCGGCCAGTTGCTCTGTCGAAGTAATGCAGTAGAGCCTAGACGCGACATATCATTGCGATGACTGACACCGGAGAAGTAGATGAGCGTACTGGTAATGTGATTTCTTCCGACAAAGTATGAACGTGCATAACGGCCGAATATCCGGCACAAATGATGTTTTTGTGTTCCAGGATGGCCAATTGAGCTTCGAATTGACGTACTGCGTGCACGGGGTTCTTTGGGCTTGTGAGTACGAAACCAGGGCTGATATCCTCATCCTCTACGCCTCTCAATCTGACTCGTACGTTGTCTCCACACATGGCTGATGATATATCCTCTTCTAGCTCGTTGTAGATGGCGGCGATTTCGACGTGAACTTTGTTAGGCATGAGAACGAGACTGTCACCTTTGCGCATATGGCCTGACTCGATCTTTCCGACTGCAACCGCACCCATGTCTTTGTACTTTTCGGAGACGGGCATCATGAGTGGGGCGTTGATCTTTCGATCGACCATGGGCATATGGTCGAGGTGACCGAGCAAGGTAGGACCTCTTGAGGAAGATCAGCACTTGAGACTGAGCCGGAGAAGGAGGGTAACACACTTCCACCAGGGACACGTTGATGCGGGCACGGGTTCCTTCAAGTTTAACCCGGTATAAGCTGAAATGGGTATAAAGGAGACGTCCTTTGGGTTGAACCCTGCGGATTTGATAAAGGGTACGAGCTTGTCTTTGATTTCGTTGAAACGGACTTGTTCCCACTTGACGGTGGGGTCGTCCATCTTGTTGATGACGACGACCACTTTTGAAACGCCGACGGTCTTTACGAGCATGATGTGCTCTCTTGTCTGACCACCCCTTTCGAAACCGGTCTCAAACTCGCCCTTACGGGCGGATATGACGAGGACGGCGACATCTGCTTGGGCGGCACCAGATATCATGGAAGGAACGTATGTTTTGTGACCGGGGGCGTCGAGGATGGTGTAGCGACGGGTGGACGTCTCAAAGTATGCGCGACCGACTTCGACGGTCTTGCCTTTGCTACGCTCTTGTGGAGTGGAATCGAGGGCCCAGCTGAGATACCAGGTTTCTCTTCCGGCTTCTTTGGCGTCGTGTTCGTATTTCTCCATGGTTCTTTTATCGATGACACCAGTGATATAAAGCAAGTTACCGCCGAGGGTACTCTTCCCGGCGTCTACATGACCGATGAATACGACATTCAGATGTTCCTTGGCTGGGGATAATGTTGGAAATCAAGTGAGAAGAAAGGATGAGGTGACTACTGACCATCACCGAAGAGATCTTTAAGGACCACTTCGTCGGCAACGGACAGGACCTCTCGTGCGATGGTGGTGGTATCCGATTTTGATTTTTCTGTGGAGAATATCTTTTTCGAAACTGGGGGAGCTGGGGAAGATGAGTGTGAGCCTGGATGGGAGTGGGCAGGGGTCGAGACCGAAGCTGATGCTGGGCCTGGTGGTGGTGGCGGAGGCGCTTGCTTGGACGAGCCGATGTTGAGGGATATCGTTTGTGGTTGAGCGTTGGGCTGCGAGGCAAGAGCGAAAGGTCTGCCTGGCACGAATTCGAATGCGCCCGCGTTGAGTTTGCTCATGGTGGTTACTCGAAAAGCCGATTATCTTTGATCTCGTGATGTCTCTCGCTGCCTTGCTCGACGCCGCTCACTTCATCCTCGACACCGGCGACGACATTCATCCGAGGCTCGTGCGCTTCTACGCAGCCCTCGGCGAACAGCTACCCTCCATCCCACACCATTCCCTCGCAGCGCTCCAGCTCGAATCCGCTCGCTCCGCCCTCCTCGTACTCCACCGTGTGCAGCTCCTCCTCGACGATCTCGACACTCAAGACCAACCTCCCATCGGCACCCGCGATCTCAACGTCCTAAGCACCCTCCTCACCCTCCTCTTTCGTTGGGGCATCAACCCATTGCTCGCCCAAATTGCTCCCCTATGGCGCACGAACCGGTCGCTCAGCGACCCTCCAGACTCGCTCGCAGACCTTGCTGCACTTTCGGCGTTACTGTTCGATCTCATGTCCACCCTCTTCCCCCGCGGTGTGCGCGCGCACCCCCCCCAGACCCACATCACCACAACCATCCTTCATAGACACGTTCCCGACCTTCTCATGGCCTCCATGGCCCTTGCATGGCTACCCAAGTCACCATGGTCCCAAGACAACCTCTCTCTCAATACTTTACGACCATTTGTCCTGCGTCTCTTGGAATTGTGCGTCTATATGCGCTGCATATCTGCACGTTATTCTCAACCTTGCGGTCAAGTCTCCCCCTGTCCCAGATCATGACAGATCTTGGCGCAGTATTATCGAGCACGCCTCCGCCTCCTTCCCATGTCCGCAAATTATGTTCATCATTGCTCACAAAGAGTCTACTCCGTCCGGCAGGTGTCCGAGCTCTCTTTGCCGCAGTTTTTGGCGAGCAAGAGGGCTCAGAGGGTCCCCCGCTAGAAAAGTATGAGCGCACCGCCGGCATTCTCATGGTCGTACCAGCGGGTCTTGAACCAGAGGTGTGCATCTGCCATGCAATCGTCGCATTTTCAATCTCAACCCTTCACATTTCAGGAATATTTTGCCACCATTATCCCTCGTTTGATGGAATTTTTATCTAGTGCCGCTCCTACAAGTTACAGGCGTGCTGCTGCCTTCTCGATCTCTCGGATGTTGGACGCCGAGTTTTCGCATCGCCCACTGGTCTATTCTCTTGTCTCATCCATCATTCACCGCCCAATCACCCACGGTCCCAAGGTGGATTCGTTTCAAAGAAAGCCAGACGAACAGGCGACATCACCCACTCCGACGACAGCCTTGTCTATGCTTACCATTCTCCTGCTCAACACAGATCCTTCTCCGGCCTTTATTACCGATGTCTTATCTCCCGTCGTTCCCGCACTCTATGCGCTCATCTTCCACCTGGACACGGTGAAGGCATCAGACCCTGTCCTCAAGGACTCTGTCGATGGTCTGCTTGCGACATGGGGTCGTGTAGTCGGGACACAAGATGGGCTTGATACGCTCTGGTCAGTAATTCGAAGCGAGCGGATCTATTGGAAGGTGGATGTTTCAAATATTAGACACAGCACACCAGAGTACGTCATGATCTTGCAGTCCCTAGCTTCAGATGTGAAATGAACTTCAGTGTATCCACAAAACGTGCCCTTTTGACGCCAGAGGACATTATGAGAGAGAACTTCCTCGATCTTTACCCAGATCCTGCACATTTCGTGCAGTACATCAAGTCACTCGATCGCCCGGACATGGCCTCCGAATTGTTTGTCAGGTTACTCGAGGTGTACTATTCAGTAGATGCCGAACAAGACACCGACCCGTCGAGGTGCGTACATGTCACCCAGCTCGGCACATGGACTAAGGCCTCGTCAGAGGTTTGTTGTACCTCCAAATGATTTTTCAGATGCAAACACAGCTCTTCAACGACTCGTCTCCCACCAACATCCTTCGCAAGCCCGAGCACATTTTATTATTCATAAAGCACGCCCTTGAACCTCAGGCAGCACATGAGACTCCAGCGACCTCAAACAAGACCGAACGTTCGCGTGGTCTTGGACTGGAAGATTTAAAGATTGTAGATATAGCGGAGGATTTCGGGGGTAGCGACAGCGACGACGAGCTAGGAGAACTGGATTCCGATCAAGCTGAGAATAGCATGTCTGCGACCGCAATCAATTTGCTACTAGCCATACTGGAAGGTATGAGAAAGTTTATAGCACCCCAAAGGCTGAATATAACTTCATTCACAGCTAACCTCGAACTATCTGCACGGAATGCCCCCGTACTCAATGAGATCTTTGCCCTCCTCGAACCATTTACCAGTGATGCGTTAGATTCGATCAGAAGCCTAGCACGGGAGGCTAGAATGGTGATGACTGCTCGTCTTGCGTCCGGTTCAACATCCTGGTCAGCGCCACGAAAACGAGAAGAAGAGGATCCTCAAGAGATTTATCAAAAGGCCTTGAAGCTTCTTCAAGACCCGATTCTACCCGTTCGGGCTCATGGCTTGTTGCTACTGAGACAACTCGTGTCATCCCGTCCTCGTGCATCCAGGGATACGACAGACGCAGCATTAGTACCCGCCATCCTGTCCATCTTTATGCAATCTATCCAAGAAGACGATTCTTATATATTCCTCAATGCCGTTCAGGGTCTGTCTGCAATGGTTGATGTATTTGGCAAAGATGTACTGGGGAGTCTCCTCGAGACGTATACACGCAACCTCTCTGCCTCCTCCGCTGGCACATTGTCGAAGCAAGAAATAGATGCAAAAGTCCGCGTCGGCGAGGCCCTAGGGCAGGTCATCAGGCGGTGCGGGGACGCACTCGGTGTCTATGGTACGTCCGAGCGAGTTGACTGTAGCGTGGTTGATTGATCGATCTATTCAAATAGCGGATATGATTGTCCCCAGGCTTGGTTCGGTTTTCTGCGCGAACTACGCTCCAACGGTTCTCCGGACGTCTGCCGTATCACTCCTCACCCAATGCATAAAAACCAGCATGGTTTCCGTACTCCGTTACATCAACGACCTGGCTACGGGCATGGTCGACTTGTTCCAAGTTGAAATGGTGTCTACTGTGCAGTCGCCATCAAAAGATGATGCAGCGGAAGTGCTCGACACCAAACCGACTGTGATTGACCCCCAACTACCGCCTTTACGACGTGCCGCGTTACATTTTTGGACGTCGCTCCTTCACCAACTCACTCACGCAACATACGATGGTACCATGGTGGAGGGATTACCAGCCACACTCCTTAGGCGAGCCAAGATCACATTGGGTTACATTGCCACAACAGACGAAGACGGTATAGTGAGAGTGATGGCCAGAGAAGCGAACGAGGCTATAGACCAACTCAATAAAGCCACGTTGGGTATATAGTAGTGCCAGTTGATGTAGATGTACTCCCCGTATCTGTCTCAAACCCGGAGAGCTGGAAGAGTCTGAGTCATTGGAGGGATACGATCCATTTCGGTTCTGGTCCTGGTCGCAAAACCAGGGATGCAGAGCAACGCCGTGGAATGTGGACTTGGCTGGGGTGCCGCTACACCACGACGAGCTCGCGAACCAACACATTGAGCAAAGCGCCCTGCCTTGACAATAGAATTGTATATTCATGACGGCGTGTTATTGCCCAACGCTCTGCTGATCTCGTCTACCCTCGCCCGAAACGACTTCCACCTCGAACTCCCGACGGCGAGATACGGAAGCTGGTCATTGGCAGGCTCAGCCCCTACGTCGAGCTTTAAGAACGGATTCGAGACGGCTTGATAGAGCGCCATGTGTAGGGCCTTGAAGGTCTACAAGAACATGCGTCATATCTACCGCTGAGAGAGAGAGAGGAGAGCACCGACCATGATGACCTCGGTATCGCGTACCACAGCATCCGTCAACGCGAGGGCCATGACGATCTTGACCTTGAGCGGCGTCACGTAGCCGTACGCGGCGACGTCGTCCATCGCGTACAACAACCCTAGGTAGCCGTCCATGGGTTTGTTCGCCGTCGTCGCGTTGCCGACTAGACAAGGTTACAGAAATATCCATGCACGATGTGGCCATAATCTGGGGGTTCAGATGTGCGACGTTGGGGAAAGGAATGAATGGGGCTGACTGCGCTCTTCGATGACGTCCAGACTCGTGTGGGCGACGTAGTGATACTTGAGCTCTTGTCCCTTTTGAAACGTGCGTACCAGAATCGGGTGATTCTGGGGCGAGATGAAGGCGACTGCGTTGAGACGAAGTGGTGGAGGCATTGGAAGTATGACGTGACTAACTAGAGAGCGATACTGTACACAGTTCAAGTGTCTACACTATTAATCCTATCTGACCCTAGAGTTTCTCAACGACGAAACGGTCTAAGCATCCTCATCGTCAACTATCACGCATCAAATAGACTTCAAGTTATTTTTCTCACCTTGTTGGTAAGTTCATATATTCTCCTCTGAGCCGCAAAGAGAATAGCGGCCGTAAGTACGCTTTGGAGGAGTTTGCTCTTTGCGCCTCCATACAGTCCCTGCAGCCCTTCCTCCTTGAAAATGGTCAAAAGCCCACGAAGCGTGGACTTGTAACGCTCAGCTTGCACATGGCCCGCTTGCAGTCGACTCTTGACGACGCTTCAGGAAGGGGAGTCTACGCGTCAGCTCAAGCGAATGAACGCGTACACACGACCTCTTACATGTACGGATACGTCGTCCCAGTAGCAACTAATCCCATCGACGATGAGGTCAAAACGATGGCTAGGATTCACGTGAGTATGTACTTACCGAGCTTTGAAAAAGCACCCAAGACGAAGAAGTCCCAATCGGTCAGCATGGCCAAGGTGTCAGAGCCCCGTCGACCCTTTGGCAACCTCGCCGTACGCCTCTCGGTCAGCAGATTCTTGAGCTGCTCGAACACGGTATACTGAATGACAGGATTAATGACCAAGAAGAGCGCGGGACGGATGCCCCTCCAAAAACCGGCTGGACCGTCCTTGGACAGGATCTTTTCGATCGCCTCGAATATCCCGAGCTTCTGGGGCCTCGATGCAGACGTGTCGCTGACGTTGGCGCTTGTGCTGTAAACCGCTTGTGAGGTTTGTACGACCCAGATGGGGTTGCTTATGATCGTCGTCGCGGAGCCTGTGCCAGATGATCATGAGTGGGATTACACTAGCTTGCGGTACTATTACCTGCTATGAGGCCAGCAATGATAGACTCAGCAGTGCTGAGAGCACCCTTCTTCCCCGGCTGGGACTTTAAAAGAATGGCTCGCGAACGCTCGTAAAAGTAGTAGTAGACCCTGGCGATAAGACGTTGAGAAGCAGGGATCAAGAGGGAACATACCGGTTAGCTCACCCGTTTGTGACCGCGATGCCGACCAGGCTGGAACTGAGACCGCTGTACAAACCGCGAAAACCCTCTCGCTTGATAACGTCTAGTGTCGCCTGGACAAAAAGTATAACGTAGTATGTCAGCGCACGGGTTCAAACGGTGCATCATGAGCATGAGGACCTTGTTATCATGCTTGGAACCCACTGCTGCGCGGGTCGAAAGGACAACCAGTGGACTGTCGTGGTCAAGTTAACGAGGAGGGCACGAGTCGAATGGGGCGATACTTGCTATGTTACCGACATTGCCACCATCCCTCCGACGGCCCCAGCCAGGGCGTGGAGTGCAGAGTCGCTCATATCTGATGAGTCTGAGACTGAGAGGACTTTTGTGTCCCACTAGTGCCTTTTCCGGCGACGACTACACATAGCCCTCGGGATTCACGTGGTTATCAAGTCTCTACATTCATCCTACTCAAAGATGCCCTCTTGCAGCTGCTTCAAGAGGCTCTGCATCTCCTCGATGTCTTTCTTAAATGCACTAGAACTCGAACCGCTTTCACCTCTCCCAGAGATATTGAACGCGTCACCCGAAATCGGCTTTCCATCATCCATAGCAAGCCATTTATCCAGCTGGGAAGAAATGGCTTGTGCCTTTAGCCGGTAGTGAGTCCGAATAACATCACCGAATGGTTCAGGAGAAGCCTTCAAGTTCCCTAGCATCTGCGGAAGATGAATAAGGAAAACAAAAAGTAACAACAGTATTCTTACCGCAGTTCTTACGACCATCCGTCGCACATTTGCCGAGTCTGCAACAACTAAGCAGAGGCTCAATCCATCATCGATTGACTTACATGCTTTAGATTGCGGTGTCCCGCCACCATTAGCCCATCCTGGCTCGTTCAAGTAGGGTTCGTCGCACAAAATCATGGATTGGATACTGATGAGAACCTGGAAGTACATGCCGTCTGCAAACCCCATAACCCCTTGTAAACAAACGCACCTGTAACAATGTTGATCGACCTGATATCCAGCCAGGGCCAGACCAAGTACCGAGGAGAGATAAGCACACTTTGCCATCCTAATAGGAATTAGTCTGAGAGTAATACGCAATCATTAACGTGTACTTGCCGCATACAAATTTGGGTTGAAACGATATTTTCCGCCGTTTGTCTTTGAGTAGAAAAGGTCAGACAGCATCAAGACACTCGGTACCGTGCATTACCGTCATGTACTTGACACTGGGTGGTGATTGGTTATAGCTTGGTCCAAGGAATATGTCGAACAAGAAACTACCCAAGTTTTAATTTGGATAGCGAAAAGTCGATGAAATCAATACGGACCAGCCATCTTGGTACCTACAAGCAAATCAGTCAATATAAGCTAACCTCCAGAGATAACGTGCGGGAACTCACGGTGTCCCCTCTGGGCCGATTATCAACGCCTTGATGATATCTACGCGGTTCTCATCTACTCTCAAAAATATCGACGAATCCCAAGCAACGGGAAGATTCGTCGTTAACACAGCAAGCTAGAAATGAACTGTTGTCAGCTATCACGACTTGGAAGTTTGACCTTTGATACCTCTTTTGCGATAGCAAGTGAGCGTTTCGGAATCTCCGAGTTCGCGAGCATTCTTGCTTCACTGTTAAAGTAGAATTTGTAATGTGGGACCGTGTCTTCACTTGGTATCGGCTCTGTAGGGGGCACAGTGAGGTCGCAGTACTCAAACCGCACTTGCATCGCCCAGTCAACATATGCTTTCCGCCGCTCTTCTTCAGTGGTGCCAACTTGTATTGATGTAGAATCGAATGTCGAGGAGTTCGTGATCTTGGGTAGGGATGAGTGTAGCCTAGCAACAAAGGCATCACCCTTTGTCTCTCGCAAAGAACGATCGATAGCGTTCGCGGTCATCAGAATTCGTTGACAGAATGCGAGTAACTTCTGGTTCTCGTCCGATAACGCTGGAGACGATTCCTTCTCCTTGCCCTTTCCCTTGTCCGTTGTCATCCGTTTCTGTTCCTCTGTCATCTCCTCTTCTTCGGTTTCTGCGGGCTTGATCCCCTCTAGCCCCTTGATGGCTGCTTGTGCTTGGATGACGATTGCTTCGAGCAACTCGCGGGGCCCGGCGCTGCCTTCATAAATGATTGTGCGTTCTCGGATCACTGACTTGCCTTTGCCAACTTTCTTCGGAGCTACGGATTTGATGGACCCAGCGACCATGATAGGCATGGCCATCATGCTCGCCAGTGCCTCATGGTTAGAAATGGTCTGGATGGAGACAGTGTAAATGTACAACTCTCCGAAGAACGTTACTCACCTCAAGCCACTCGAACAATTCAAAGTACAGAACGGACCGATCAGACATGTCGGATAGGGAATCGTTTCGGAGAAGAGTGGAACAGAGGAAATTGAAGCGCCTCCGGAGAAGCGCCAGCGCGGTAGGATGGACCATATAATCACTGGTGAGAGCCCCGCCGTCCCTATGCAGCGAGGGCAGATAGACGCGTATACGGGAGAGGAGTAAACCAATCTTTTCATCTTTGACGCGCTGTTGAGCTTGCGCCTCGAGTTGTCCAGAAGTCTGGGGATGTTGAGTTTCAAGGCCAGCGTTAACGAGTTTGGTACGACTCACATCCTCGCGGCCGTCACCCGCATATCCAGTACCACCCCGTGCCTTCTTCCCGACTGGTAAGGACATGTAATATGTATCATCCTCGTCCTCATCCCCGTTTATGATGGATGAATGAGGATGAAGATCCATCTTGCGTTTCTTACTCGATTTTGCTTTCGAAGCCCCGTGATTGTGCTCGTCACCCAGTTGGCGTCTTTGCTCCATAAACATCGTTTCCAACATTGCAAGACCAACACCGAGAATAACGCCCTGCAGGTTCGAGCAATGGAACAAGCTGGCGTCGGCCGATGTATTTGGACGGCTACTCCCAGGATTGATTGTTTCACCACACGCAAAACAAAATTCGATGTTGCAATTCGGGCATGACTGCTGCACAATACGACGCAGATGCTCGATATAGGTCGAGAACTCGGGCTGTGGGACACGTGAGCGATCAGGCAAAGTGAATATTATACTACTACAACTCACAAAAAGTGGAAAAAAATTGCTTCTCTTTCGGTCAATATTGTGTCCACAAGATTGAGGACAGGGGCATTTGTTGTTGCTCAGGAAGTCGTACAGAGCAAAGAGAAATGACTGCTCATTGCCCTCAGGACAACCCCTCATCCAGTCACCCTGCATCATGAGCTTGACCGGTTCCTTGTATCCTGACAGAACAGCATATTCAGGCTCTTCTTCTACTTCGATGACTTCTTCACGACGATCCTTGGAGAAAAAGATGCCTGTAGGGTGATTAGCTGCCAGATCATACGACCAAAACATCATATTTGCCTGCATAAGGGTCTACTTCCCCTGTGTTACGCTTTGCCTCGTAATCGGAATCGTAGTCAATGTAATCATCGACTAAGAGGTTAAAAGATTGTCGATGAACACGCATGCCAACGGCGTCACGATGAGCATACCATCATCTTCATTATCTTGCATATCGAGATCCTCGTCCCCATCCACATGCTCCGGGGTCTGTGATACATCAGTGGGGGACTTTACATGAACAAAGGGTGCGTACGGAGACACAGGGGGTTTGTGAAGGGCTCATTGGACCGGTTGGACTGAATGGTGCCATATGCACATCATCGTCGCCGTCTGTCACGCACGCAAATTCGCCATCAAGAATGCGCTCTGCCGCCTCCATGACATCCTTGTATTTGCGCAAAGCTGCCCGCGCTTGTGGTACGGTTGCACCCTAGGTTAACAAATAATCGTACCCGAGTATTTCGCGCAAGGCGAGTAGAAAAACAGCGTACCATCTCGACAAGCTGATGTACTTCTTTATCCATTGCGAGATGCTTGCGGCGAGCGACAGACGGCTGAGTTGGGTGAGGACAATGTGTGCCATAAACTTGATAAACTATGCCATGTCACACCGTGATTCCTGTGACCGTCACGTATTTCTTGCTCAGAAAATATATATAATAAATAAAAAAGGGCCAACACACACAAAACCCAATCCGAAGAAAAGATAGAACACTAAGTGTGGTGGATGCACCACCAGAAGAACTAGTAAGGTTATCGCGCATCAAACTAACAGGCCAAATCTCGAAGATAGGGAGAGGGAAACATCTGGGCTGTTGTACTCGTCAAGAAAGTGTCACTGAGCAACGCATACAAGTAAATGGTACACACGACGCTCCCTTGTAGGGCCAGCCGGACTAAGTGGTTCGTCGCTGTTAGCAGAAGAATATAATTTGAGTGAAGTAAGTAGAACATCAGCTCTTTGGAGCGGATGGAAGGCTTTCATGATCATCGCGATCATACCCAAGAGGATAAGAGGACAGGTCACTCATGAGCGCCAGGGTGTCCAAGCTAGCCCGCTGACGCAGGGCTGAGGGGGGGTGCGTGGTTTCCGTTCCTCCGTGGTCTATCTGGAAGGGGAAATTTGCTAGTCCCGATGATGCTGTGGATAGTTGAGAGCCTGTTGACATGCCTAAAACACGACGGTTTGGAGGATCCAGCGGAGGTAATGAACCCTCCACATCTGTGATTCCAACTTCAGACGACGTAGGGAGTGGAGGGGCAGATTCAGCGGCAGCTAGTGGGGCCAGCAACTGAGTAGCAGCCGAAGATTGCTGACTAAGTGGAGAACGAGGTGGGGAGCGAACAGGACGTGAAGCTATGGGGGACGGTGGGACAAAAGGGAATGATTCAAGAATCGAGTCTGCTCGGGTTGATGTCGTAGAAACCATGGAAGTTCCCGACATTCGTTTGGATTTATCGAGACCCTGAGCGCAAGCTTGAGCTTGAGCATAAGCCAAAGCACGTTGTTGCTGTTCCTGAAGAGTGCCAGAAAGAGCGGGTGAAGGAGGGATTAATTTTGGGGAGGGAATGCCGTGCGGCGATTTCTGATCGGAATGTGCACTCAACAGCCCTGCATTGACTCTCGTGGCATTGACATTGTCCCCAGCGGACCGTGGCTGTGGGGGTAAATCAAGTTCATCTGATTTTGGTCCTGCTCTCGACTCAAAAGAGGCGATCGAAGCTTGCTTAGAGGGCGCATGGTGATCTCCGAACGGATCACTGCGAGCGGAAAGTTCATGTTCCTCCTCAGCCTCGTTAACAATGTCCGCGGGACCAAACGAAGTCGCAGCGAGGGGTGAACGAACGGAGGGACGAGATGCGACAGAAGGGGGTTTCAAACTATCCGAGGAAAGATGCGAGGCGGGAGTCACAGTGCCCGACGTCTGGATGACCTCCGCTCTGACTTTTCCAACAACCTGCCGAACAGCACCTTGAACGTGTGTGACAATCATGGGAGCTTCGTTCAAGAAGTCGCTGGAGTAACTAGCGTTGGAGCCGTACGAAGCTCTGGATACACCCGAGCGCTGAGATTGAGTATAAAGTGCAGAAGGCTGGGGCAAAGCGTCGAGTGAACCCCGAGCGCTTTCTAATACGAGATCGTTAGGACGAGCTGGGCGTACTGGAGAATTGGGTGGGAAGGTGCCGGATGAGCGTGGGGAGGACGCTTGAACGGATCCAGAAGAAGACACCAGGGCAATTGGGATAACGTTAGTGCCATTCGTGGTTGTCGAGGTCGTCTGGATGGACTGTCCATCATCAAATGGATTGCCTGGGGATTGTGCGCCAGAGGTATGACGCGCAGACGAGGTACGAGAACCTTGGGACCGAAAGTCGAGATCAATGACGCTATCTCTCGTGGAGGGGTACGCTCGAACAGCACTCGTCGGGGTGGTTGGGGTGGTCGGTGTCGCCAGCGTAGGCTGATGCTTTTCTGATGGATCTGGGCGATTTAGGACCGCTTCAGCTGGGGCCGGGACGTCTTGTTTGGGCTCGATAGCAGCATCGTGAGACTGACGTGCACGTTGACGACGACGGTAGAAGAAAAAGACGAGCAATGCGCCTATGAGGACAAGTAAAACTGCAACTATCGCGCCAGCAAGGGCACCAGAGCTGATGCCACCACCGTTGCTGCTGCTGCTGTTGGGGGGATTTGGCTGACAAGTGAATGTTGGGCAGGCGTTGCACGACCTAGACAGATGGTGAGATCTGAACGACGGGTACGGATTGCATCACAAACTGGCTGATCTGAATGCAAGTTTCGTCTGCAGAGCAGGTGCAAACAGGTGGCTGGGATGGGCAGGAAACACACTGCCTTGCGAAATGATCCATATGCATGAAAAGCGATGAGGAGGGGACAAATGAGTGTGTGTGTTTTTTAGAGAGGATGGATGATGTGGTCAGAACCAACCAGCGTCGTTATGGCCCTGGGGGTGCCTGAGCTTTCCCACCATCGATCTTTGTTCCTAATTTAACTCTTGCGTGAACAGATTTCCCGGTGTGAACTCTGTCTCAAATATGCCCCCCGTTTCATGACGTTGAACGAGTCATGTCAGGGTCGTATCAGATTGACACTGCCATGGCTATCGCAATACAAGACCTCACCTTTTATCATGGCACAAATACCGCACCTTCCCTATCTAATATCTCCCTCCGTCTTCCGTCGGGGTCCAGAACGATCTTAGTCGGCGCAAACGGAGGTGCGTCTCCACCGCACCTTGTAGGCATGACCTCAACGTGAACGGACATAGCGGGCAAGTCCACCTTACTCCAGATCCTCGCAGGCAAACGCCTCATCAAGAACGCACACGTCCGCATCAATGACAGAGACGTATTCTGGGATTCACCTTCTGGCGTCTCTTTCCTTGGCACGGAATGGTCTGTTGCCTCTCAGCCGACCTCTCACTGACTGACATCTTGGTCAGGGCGATGAATCCTGTGGTCCGGGGAGATATCGTAGTATCCGTCTTCTTAGACTCTGTTGGAGGTTACAGACATAAAGAACGCAGGGACAAGCTGCTTGATATCCTGGATATAGACTTGGATTGGCATATGCACGCGATATCAGACGGAGAACGGCGACGTGTTCAACTTTGCATGGGACTCATGGCACCTTGGCAGGTTTTGTTATTAGACGAAGTCAGTTCACTGCCCTGTTTCGGATTCACGGTGCTAAAACTTCACCACCATCACCAGGTTACAGTTGATCTAGATGTCTTGGTGCGCAACGAGCTGCTCTCATTCCTTCGAGACGACAGCATTGCGCGTGGAGCGACCATTCTTTGTTCGTGCCGATTCTGATTTTCTCCCTTGGGGTACCAGCTTACCTTTGTAAAGACGCCACTCATATATACGATGGACTTACGGATAGCTTGTCTCCAACCCATGCGGCACACATGCGCCTTGGTTCCTTCTCCACCGAACCTACTCCCTGTCCTTTTAATAACACGTCCCTCTATCACACTGCTTTGCAGTGGCTCAAGGAGGATCGTGACCACCGTCTCGGGCTTGAGAAGCATGGCCGCAAGGCCCGGGGGGCTCGACGAGATGTCCGTAATAGATTGTTCACCACATCACGTCCACTGACCAAATAGTTTCAGGGCGTTCCCACAAACTCGGAGACTTTCTACAAGAAGTAAGTACCCAGGATGCTAGCACAATATCTTTAATGTTGATGGCTTTCCAAGATACGACTACACGCATTAGATGATTGGACTCGTCGATACCGCTCAAGCATAAAGCTCTGCATTCAACTGCCTAGACTCGGAAATACCGCTGCAGCATTAGTGGATGACGTTATGTAGATCCTTGCTGCTCAACAAGCAGATAAATCCTCTTCAAGTGTGCCCTTCGTTCCTCTCCGGCGAATTACAGTCAACACATCTGCGTTCCCTCAACCGCGGTTTGCGTTCGGATGCGCGATCTAAATGCGACATCACGCGTGGTCTACGTTTTATCCCGGCGCTCACCAACATTTAGTTGTGTATACTGGGAATCATAACACCAAGCGCAGGGTGTCAAAGTGACAGGCGTGGCTGCTGCGCCCGGAATCGGAGATGTGTCGCCGAGACACATGCCATTCCCACTGTGGTACGATATGGTGTCGCGAACCTTTGATCGCTTGATTCTCTTCCGTGGAGATAGATGTTTTAAGTTGTTGTCACATGCGCATTTGGCGACTTCCCTGCTGCCGCGTTACTTTAGTTGATCACTCGTTACACGCTCGATCGATATGCGTCGCGATATATCAGACCGTCCGCAGCTGTGCGTTCCCCTCACCTGTTGTCCTCGCACGACGTCCGAGTGTACATTCCTAGCGGTCGTCTCCACTCGTCGAGACACGCCCAGGTCATTTCTGCATGGTAGAAGTGTTGAGTATCATTGCAAGCTACAACGAACTTGAACATTCGTGGACAGCGAGACATTTTAGTCAGCAAAAGCCTCCTTGTCATCGTCCCAACCAAAAATTTCTGGTGCTACTCCAAGCTGACGGAGCATATTACCCAAGGTCTTGCAGCCGACATCGACATCGACCTCTTCAGGAGCCGCTCGTCCACTTGCACACGCCTCTGATGGTTCAGTGTCGCGAGATTCTTCGCTGGCGTCTCCGGGTTTGGTATCCCAGCCCCAAGGCGTACTCCCTTCGGTGCTTTGCCAGCCGTGAGACCTACGGAAGGATGTCGCTTTTTCCGTAAAATCGCCAGAGTCCTTGGTAGCGTCCCAGACGTCGTACGCCACTTCTCTGCCTGCTTCTATCCACTTTTCCGCGAGCCTAGTGAGAACTTCCTCTTCGTTGTCCTCCTTGACTTTGACGGCACGTTTGAGAAGTTGTAGCTTGCGTTCGAGTGCCTGGAGCGCTGGCGTGAGACGTATAGTACGTGCGTCTGCAGGAAGAATCCTATTGACGAGGGGCGATTTGAACTGGGCAGCGGATCTCGATGTATTCGACCCCTTGTGCTGTAAAGAGATCATAGATCGCTTTGGGTCATTCCTCGTTTCGAGCGTAGTGCTGATGGTCGTTTCAGCTTTCCCGTTGTTCGTTACTTGAGCTGGTCCCTCCGCGACGGTGCGGAGCTTCAGTGGTGGGCGAAACGGAGCAGCCAGCTTCTTATATTGATGGTGCTGTGAAGCCAGGGTTGCGCGCTTTGGGGCAGGGGGCACGTAAAAGCAAAGGTCCAGTTTCTATAAGGTCATGGAACATTTGTCTCTGTAGAGAAAATAATACCTACTGGACGTTTAATTGGTTGAAAATCATGCGGTTCATCAGGCTACGCGCAGGTCGTCAGTAGGTAATGGTATAACGTTCTCACTCAACCATACATCAGCGATCCGCTTTATGGAATGCTCTGTGCCTCCCTCATCGCACAAGGTAGGTCCCATCTGCGGACAAAGTTCGTCAGTGTCTAGAGATGTTGCAACTTTGGCTCTTTCGTGACTGTGGAGGTCCTCGGAACGACTCGGAGGTTCATCCTGCCGCACGTGATCGCTCTGCGCACCGCCATATGCGCATCCCTCTGGATCAACAGCCAGTGTCTGCGGGATACGAGGTTCAGCGGTAGTGTAACTAGGAGGAATATTACTCAGACCATTTTTGATGGCTCAGCATCACCGTCTGAGGATTGAGACGATACGTAAGGCGAGGAAGAGAACAACTGTGGTGGACTGGAGCTGGGAGGCAGTGAAGGCGGAAAATCATCATTAAAGTCCTCGCGAATTTTCTCGTCGTCTGCCAGATGGGCGCAGCCGGCGGTCTCAGCATGATCCGGTTCAGTATGTAGCGTCTGATTGGAGTTTAGGCGGTTGCCTGGGCTCGCTTCTCCTTCATCGCGCGGGGGTATCGATGAAGACACTGGCACTGCGTGCAGTAACATTACTGCAGCCTCGGCGTCGTTGATATCTGTCAATGATGTGGGTTCGACAGCAAGAACGACCGCACACTCTGAGGGGGACTACACAGACTAAGTACTCAAAAACTGAAATTGAAACACTTGTCTTACGACTTTCTCTGTCATCGCAGGGAGAATATCCTGATCAGGGTTACGTCGAGGGTTTGTGGATTCGTGGTCGAGATCTATCTTATTGTTTCTTTCTGTATGGATGTCTGAAGGCTCCCGGTCGGACTGCATATATGCGCGTAAGGAAAGACTATAGTCGGCGAGGGAGGATGTGATTGCACCTTGAAGACATGAATTGAGCCTTGTCCCTCGTGGGCTTCGATGTCGCCGTCATCCGTTGCGAGGCTCAAATGTACCTGCATATACACACGTTAGCACTTCGAGTAAGAGTTTACACTCAAAGTCACACATGGCTCACATTAGGAGAGGGTAGAGTGAGGCTATCTTGGACCAAGTCCTCACTCAGTGCAGCGTCACGAGGCTCATGTTCTTGGTCCTTGTGAGTACGTTCGGCCAGTGGGTTTGGGCTGGTATCGCCTCGCGTTACATGAGCATCAGTATGGACGTCCATAGCGCAAAGGATCTAGAAGTTGACAATTAGTGTTGCTCTGGGATTAGCGATGATGTGGTGTCGAGCGAGAAGCACGCAAAAACATAAGGAGGCTGAGTCACGTGGCGGAACATGTGTCTTCAGGTGGATTGCTCTTGAAATTTACGCGGCATGGAATAAGAACGGCACTCGTGCCTCGAAGTCAGCGTCAATCGATCATGCGCACGTCTCAAATCCGAACCGAGACAAAATTTGTGAGGAGCCGTACATCGTCAGAATGCGCGAGAGAAAAAATGGACAAGGATAATATATATTCTGCAAGCACATGTTATTTGCGGACAGTGCGGACTCGAGGGTCACCTTTTTCGCTCCGCTTGCGAAGCTTCTCCTGTCGTTTGCTCAGTGTGCTTGTTCCACCGGCGGACTCTTCGGTGAAATTATCCGATGACCGACTAATCATGGGACCGATAAAGTTACTCCAGACTTTGAACACGGCGTACGACGGGATCTTGGACTCATCAACTTTCGCGCAGGTAAATACGGGGGGAAGCGTACCAGGAGGTAAAAGTACCAGAACCATTCGCCGAACGTACCGCTTCCCACTTGGCATGCCCCTACATGCACACATGAGTCGAGATGCTGGCGATGGTAGATACATCCTGGACGTACAAGTGACATATAAAAGATCAAAACACCATTCTATAACGCCTGGTTGGTTGAGGTCTTGGCCAGACGAAATAATTGCTCCAGTTGTTGGATCGCGTCGCGATGTCCCAATGCTTTCCAAGTACCGGGACAAAAATAGCGCAGGGAGATATGTAACAACATATATAGCCAGAGAGCCTTTTGAAGGGGGTAGAGAACTGCGCCTGAACAACAGACGGAGTAAAACCGATAGCACGGTAGGAAGGAACATCCCAAGACGAAGTACTCTGATAGCTTGTTCATTCTGTCCAGCTGGCGGCAGTCAGCATTTGATTCCTTTGTCATTTGTGGACGACGACGAATACCTATGCGTTTAGCAGCACCTTGAGCCATTTGAGCCTAGGCCAAGTCGTGAGTACGCGGATGTGCAGCTCAGAATGCGTGAGAAAAGCCAACAAAGGTAACCACGAAATGAATATTCGATAGTTATCTTATGTACATCAATCGGTAGACTGCCAATAAAGGTACATAAAACGTGATACAAAAACATTATGACGACGCGGTGGGTTGGCGTGATCGGTAGGCGACCTGGGGTGATGCATGCATGGTTAGGGTACCTCAGGTACGCCCGTCTTCATACCTAGCTAGCGAGGTCGTTTCGAGTTGTTTCGACTCGCGCGTGCTGTGCTCGTTGTGCCGTTTGTCCATTAATCACAGCGAATCCTTGACGCAAAGGGAAGCGTACCATCGTGGATTTAGTTCTTGGCCGGGAATTTGGAGTCACGCGTGAACGATGACGGAGACACGATGTTTACAAATAGGCTGTTGACGTATTTTGGTCAAGGAGGTCAGATTGTATAAAGGTCGCACGCTTGACACACGGATCTCCTGACGGTTCGCCGGGACCATACCTGTCAACTGAAGGGGTTCCTAATTACAATTTAATGTCCATGTGTCGATGCAGTCGGATATCTGAATACGCACCCATTCTGTGATTGGTCCGGCTGATGTAGTCTTTGTCTTCGTAGCGGTAACCTTCCGACAGTGGTTGGGGATCTGTAACCTCAATGGCTGAGTGAGGCTTACCAACTCTAGGTTTATTTTGCACCGACACACCACATATGAAATATGGCTGCCCCGTTGCTTGTCCGACCCTCCTTGATTGGTCTATATTTAGTCTCGACAACAACTCGCATATCGTGCTGCAAGTCTTGCGGAGTGTGAGGAACTATCCTGCCCTAATCTCCGTTTATCTAGCCTGTGATTGAAAGCAATTTTCAGGTCCAGCTTGAGAGGCATGAGGATCATCACGGGATCCATTGCAAGTAGTCGACTCCGCCAGGGAAACCACCCTGTGAAGACGGGTACAACCCCTATGGTAGCGCTTTGAGTTGCAGTTGAAGGCTAACTTGAAGTTCGACCGATTCATGTTGTTGAGTGTGGGTATCTGGGATCAGCGCGTCAGATATCTCATACGTCGTCGCGTAGTACTTGACGAAGCACTTCTGAATGTCTAAACCCTGGCAAGTGAGAAGGAGGAAATTGGTGGGGCTGTAGTTAGCAGGCTGATCAAGAGTTTACATAAGGTACGTACCTCGACTTCATTCTGGTACTTCATTCTACCAGGCTGTGCTCCCGGCTACAGTCCACCCTCACCTCAGTTAGCATTGGCACTTTACTGAGGCTCGAGCTCCCCATTTGCACTGGTTCGCTGGAACCAATAATCCACACAACAGTGACTCGATATGGACGAGGAGGCAGGTAACGAGGGAGTTGCCGAGTTGGGTCAACGGACTCTCCAAGCCAACAAGGAACACACGGATGCTCTGAAGACATACATACAGGAACTCGAAGCCGAGCTGAAAACACTCGACAGGCTAATCGTACGTCGACGCGTCTTCTTTCAAACTCGTTTTTGTCACAGGTATAACCACACCGGCAGGACGATGTCGATAACATTGACGAATCTGATCTGGATATAGGGAGCTCCGTCACCATACCTGGTTCCGTTCGTGCAACAGCACCGATTACGACGAAAGAACTATTGTCACCCGTGTGTGAAGTTGATCACATCCCTTCTCTATGAATGACCACTTCTTCAGGAATTTCCATTTCATCAAGACGCTCTGAAACGTAGCCGTTATCAGAGCTTCAGCGAAGTGCACCCGAGTATGTTTCAGTTTTGGTCCGCCGATTACATCCAACGTGTCTTTCAGTGAAGCCCAAGGAACTAGAAGCCCTCGCGGAGGCTGTACAAGCTGAGAGTTATCGCAAGCACGCATTGGATATTCAGATAAGGTGCACGTATTCTATCGGGGTTCGCTCATTACTCATATCATATCTCCGACGGCAGAGGTTGCCCGGCATTTCCGAATATCGATGCACAAACGACCCGCATCCTTGGATTGGATGCAGAGGGTATTGACTGGAATAGGGTCGCCGAAAAGGTAACATCCGGTCTTTGCTTCGTTGTGTGCTACTCAATGCTTACAGGCGTCAGCTATCTCCATGACTACACGTACAGCACAAGAGTGTGAAATACGCTGGCTCGGAGAACAACATCCTGAATTTAATCACGACACTTGGAGTAAAGATGAAGTACTGAAAGTCAAGTCCCTTGCCGCCGAGTTCAAAGATGGTCCGCCAGATTGGGTGGCTGTAGCTAAGAAGCTAGGGGTGAGATACAACATCTCGAAGACTTGGAGCAATCTTACGAGTTGGCTTTAGACAGGGCGAACGCCGCTAGATTGCATGCGGCACGGGACTTCACGGAAGGCACACCAGTGGACAATGGACGCTGACGAACGTCTTCTCGAAGCGATCCGTATGTATGGGCACGACAACTGGCACCTTGGTTCGTTTGCACCATTCTTATATATATCGTATTGAAAGAGGTCGATTACAGTTGCACGCTATGTTTCGGAAGATGTGACTCCTTCACAATGCAGCAGCAGGTTTGAAAAAACGCTGGACAAGTCCATCAAACACTCGGCCTGGTCCGCGGAGGAAGACGCCCGTCTTTCCACTGCCGTTGCCGCCTACGGTTCATCATGGGTGGATGTTGCTGCTAATATTCCCGGTCGACACAACGATCAATGCCGAGAGCGATGGATTGATCAAGTAAATCCAAGCATAAATAAAAGTCAATGGTCGGAAGAGGAAGACCAGTCATTGCTTGATTATGTGCGTGAGCACGAGAATGGGTCTTGGAAAGAGACTTCTGAACACCTTGGCAACGGGAGGACGGAAGATATGGTAACGTGACATTCCTTTGCTATACCAGGGCCATCAAAACATTGTTTCCGTAGTGTCGTCACCGGCATGCAGTGCTGCAAAAGGGTACAAGCGTCCCGACGATGTCCGATGACAATTTTGAAATCCAAGTTACTTCAGCTGAACAAACACCCGTGTCCTCGGCTTTAGCGTCATCAAGTTCGACCTCTTTTTCACATATACAAGCCTATTCCACGCCAGCTTTGCCCCACGCAGAAATTCACCATCCAACCCAATTCGTATTTCTTGAGCCAGTGGTAAACTCGAATCTCGAGTCACATCCATATCGCAGGCCCCAATCGTCGCAGCGGCCAGCGAGATTCAAAACACCAACGGTGGGCAACAGTTTACCCTCTGACGCTACAACTATGCCACCATCGAAGAGGAGAAAGGCGCGGTCACGTACTTCGAAACCCGCGAAACCCGCGAAAGGGACTCAACAGAAGGAGTCCACCAATTGAAACCTTGCGATTAGTATACGTGCTTAAAGTCGATACTTGAGTCGTGTTATTTCTGTGTGTCTGTGTACCACGCCTCCAAACTTACAAACAGGATGACTCGACAAGATCATGATGAAGAACCGTCGCGGAGAGGGTAACGGTATACAAGGAATTACTGTTGCATCACTTTCCATCGTTTCCGCGGGTACACTGACGCTTCACAATTGACTATGTGTCCGAGTAGCTCACCATCTTCTTGCCCTAGATTGTCCTCTGTAGCTGTCAATAGGTTTTTTAGTGATTCCTGAACCAATCCAGCGGTCTTCAATTTGCGTTCAAGAGACGGAAGAGCTGCCTTCTTAGGTGGTGACGCCTGAAGGAATTGTCAGCCGTGAGTGAGAAGCGACAGTTTAAGCTGATGACGCACTGGCGTTTTCAAGTAAGTATGTTTAGGGGGAAGAGACGGGAAATAAGATGGGAGGGAACGTAACGTGGTGGGTATAATCGGTGGTGTACCCTCGTCATCGGAGGAAAGCAACTCGGGTGAGGCCTGACGCGACGGAGGAAGTTCCAACGACGTTTCCGCCGATGCACCTAGAAACACAAGAACAAGTTTAGCGCACGGCGAGGACCCAACGTAACCAATACCGACAAGCGGATCGAGAAGCGAGGGCGATGCTATGGAGGTCCTTTGCTTTCAACCCCCTGTCATTGCACGCGAGGAGGACGTCGGCTGCTGCAGGCACCGCCCTGTTGGCTAGATTTGCATATTCGTGGGCTTGTTCGTACAGGGCCTGGATGACTAGTGATGATGCACTCGGAGAGAGACGGGTCGAAACTTGAGCAACGTACACGCAACTAGCTCGAGTTCCAGTCTCTGCAGCGCCCGAGGCTCGATGGCCCCAAACTCGGCCATCTTCAATTGTGTCACGATCAATTTCCGGACTTGGTTGGATGCGATTTGTGGGGATATTGTGGGGATGTTCGGTGCGGTGGGTGGGCCGGGAGGTGGACTAGGAGCCTTGGCCGGCTGGAGGGCATAGAGTGGGTAGCCAGGTGGCGGCTGGGGAAAGTGTGTAAAGTGTGGAAGTGCGGCTGCGGCTGCCATATGTTGGCTGGGCGGGGGAATTGGATAGGCTGCGTAGGGTGCCTGATAAGTTCCATAGGGCGGATAGCCTGTGAACATGATGGCCGTCGTGATGGACGCGCGTGCGACAAAGTTCGGACTCTCATCCTAGACATGGGCCAGCTAACTTCATCTGAGACATCATCACCTCCCCCGGTTCAAACCGATTCAAGCAGCAGACCAAGCATCGTCGGCCCCGATACTCCAGAGGATCCATACCCAATTCGACTCGAGGGAACTGTACAACATGGCTTTGGAAGAGGGAGCAAGGAACTCGGGTGTCCGACTGGTCTGTGTCCTTACTCCTCTCTGTGACATCATTCCTGACAGTACCCTAGCCAACCTCCCCGACGAATCCATCGCACACATGGTCAGCATCGCGAAGCCCGGTGTATACTTTGGATATGCTCGAGTGTACTCCGTGAACGATCAATCATCGGATTTGCCAGCCAACGACCAGATCGTGTTACCCATGGTAATGAGTCTGGGGTGGAATCAGTTTTACAAGAACCAATGGATGACCGCAGTATGCATCGCGTTCCGTCGCAGAAAAATCCACTCAACCCCCGCATCCAGGAAATTCACATCATGCACAACTTTCATGCAGACTTTTACGGGTACGAGTTGAAAACGCTGGTGCTGGGATACATTCGTCCAGAGCTTGATTACATCTCCCGAGGCAAGTGTATGATCCCTGCAAACGGTGTCCAAGTGTTAATCCGAGTGAACAGAGGCGCTCATAGACGACATAGAGACGGACAAGAGGGTCGCCATTAATTCAATAGCAAGGCCAGGCTATGAAAAATACGCGTCTGATCCGTTTTTCACCGCCTGAGGTGTAGAGAAGATATTATCGCAATTGTATACATCCATAAGACACCTATGATGTTGGCGTGAATATTATACGATCTATCAAGATGTAGGCTGTCAACTTGGCAGATCAGTAGAAGAAATATGGTGCCCACACCTCCCTAGACGCGTCTCTTCTTCTTTGATCTCGTTCCGCCAATCTTAACCTTTGTCCTGTCCTCAACCTCGACGACCAGCGGTCGTATCCTATCCCCTTCACCCGTCAAGAACACGCCTTCGACAGCAAACCTGCCCTTGCCAAACCCTACAAAGTGCAACGCAAGCGATATGCGACCCTTTTCTTTAACGACTTCCTCCAGCCGCCGGAATGCGTGTACCGCACACTGGTACCCTGCCTCGTGCGACTTGCGGTTCGCACCCTTGAACCCACAACTGCCTCCGCTCCACCAGCCTTGCGGTAGCAACTTGCCGTCGGGTCCACACAGGTAGACTTTGGTGTTGTTCCTGCTAAATGTGGCGTGAAAGTGGTATTTTGGAAGAGGTGCGACAGTCTTCGAGATGAGAGCAGACACTTTGGATCGTGTCAGAGGGTTCGGAACGGCGTCATAAGGAATGGGCCCTGTTGGAGGGAATTCCAGGTGTGGTGGAGTGGTACGAGTGGGTGGGGTATCTGGGGACAGCGACAAGGCCCTGCAGGGAATTCCATTTGGACGTGACGCTTTACGCAGGGCCAGTCGAGCCGTCCGCAGAGGAGAGGTCCATCGCAAGACCATTTCTAAAGTGAACAAACCCCGTGGGAATGCCAGCTTGAACTGTCGTCGAACTCGGACATCACCGGAAACCTCTTTCTATACCTCCCATCCCATCGAAAACAATGGCGGTACATATGTTCTGGCTCTTGAACGACAAGAATATTACTTAGTGTCCTTCCATCAGTTCGCCAGCGCGTTCTACAACACGATTGCGAAGCGGAACAGTACGTGGTGAAGGTGCCTTTGCAACACTAACTCATGCAAAGTTCACGCAGGTGTCTTCGTCTCCAGCATCTTTGTGGGGGCATTCACGTTTGGCGTCGGTTTCGACGTCGCCGTCCAGTCATTCTGGGACCACTGGAACAAAGGCGTGAGTTTCAACAACCCCACTTCTCGTATACGTTGACGAAGTCTCCGCCAGCGCCAATGGAAGGACATTCGTGCCAATTATATCCAGAGCGATGATTCATGACAAGTCTTTGTTGTCGTAGATGCATAGTTGCGCGAGTGTCATGTTTTGTCGATAAATCTTAGATCTTCCTGGCCTGACCTCATCTCCGCTGCTGAGTGTGACATTCCAATCCAGCATAAGTTACGATTCAATAAGAAGCACGAGAGTTGCATTAGACGTAGGAATGCAAGGATGCTAGTCAAAATTGTCTAGGGGCACGGGTAAAGAAGATAAAACGATACACAACGCCTTTGAAACGACGGAGAATGCGATACACAATTAAATATGCGAGGTGAGCAGGAGTCTAGACAAAGTCGACAGAGTGGATAGGGAGTGATCGAATATGACAAAGAGGAGCGAAACATGATGAAGAGTGACATACATACATTGGGCCAGTGTAACAGGGCAACCAAACCTACGCGGATAGCATCCCTAGGTCTTCGCCAGGCTCCAGCGGACCGAAAATTTCGTCAAAAATTTCCTTGCCATCCAGAACTAACGGCGGGAGCTGCGAAGTATCGACCGAGGAATCATCTCGGGACGCTTTGATCCTCCGCATTCGCTCGTCATTCCAGATTGTCTCCAAAGTCTCCGCCAAATTCCTCAAGCCAAACAAGAACCCGCGGTCAGATTCTTCAGGGTAGTGCGGTGGGAAGCGAGCATAAATGACACCACTCTCTGCGTCAACCTCGGCTTGATACCCTTTGGAGCTCGACACCTGATGAACTACCGCCCTGCCCAGAGGCGGTGGATATGCAGCCCAGTCCCGTCCAGTGGTGGTGTGGGCAAAATCGACGATGCGGACATTGACCTCTCCACGTTTGCGCTTCCCTCCAGACCTCCTACTTACAGGCCCGAATAGCAGATCTTCGCTGTGCGTTCGTCTGAGAGATGATCGGGCAGCGACCTGACTCCTGGAACGCATTTGCGACCTCTCCAACGATTCCCCACGCTTACTCCGTGATGATGGGTGCTCCAGAGCCGACACCCGAAAAGCCTCCTGGACATCACGGTCTCCATCGTATATCAAGAGGAGACTGCAGCCGTAAAATCTGAAGCCTTTCAGCCGACTGATGATGCGTGCGAGAGCGTACAACTTTTGCAGTAGAACCGGAATATGCCAAACGAGGAGACGCTCCCCATCGTGTAGGAAAGACACAAGCAGCGAGTGAAACTCCTCGGGACGAATGTCACGGCCCATGTACTTGTTTTGGGTAACGTAAGATTGAGTGGCGTGGTTCCATACCTGTGAACGAGTAGTCAGCACATTATAACCACCGTTCCTGGACAGGGACATACCTGCATACCACAAACACGGACACCAAGGGGGCGGCTCGTCGTGCGATCACATTTTTTGCGCTGACTTCTCTTTTTTGACGGGACGGCATCCATTCCATACTGCCTAGTTCCCATCTTCAAATCCAACACACAGGAACGCCTCAGACAACCTGTCAAATCCTCCATGAGAATGAAGTGATGTTGACGTGGTACAGAATCGGCGCTTCTGCTCGACGGAATTGGCTGATTCGGGAGTGGTGCAGAAAACGGATAGACAGGAGGAGAATCTACAGATCGTGAGCGAGATCTTCGCCGGGTAAACAAAGGTGGAATCCCGTTCTTGCCGCCCAATGCCAAGTTGGACCGTTCGCGGCCGACAAAGCCATGCAGCTCATAGTCTATGTCAAAAGAGACGTTCTGTCCATCGTGACCCATCCCGCCATCGCTTCGTATTCTTCGCAGGTCCGATGTGTAATAATTATTCTCCTGTTCTTTGGACCGCCCGGTGGGACGACCTACATACTGCTTGCGGGACGTCGAGCGCGGTCGTGGAGATGCCGACAGCGCCTTCTCTTGCCGAGAGTACGCCTCTCTTTCGTCCTCCGTATGCAAGCCATTCAGCCATCGAGGGTTACCACGACGGTGGAAACGACGCAAGATAGTACTGAAGATATGATCCTTTAGCTTTGTATTTACGGTCGTGGAGCCGGTTCCTCTAAACCAGATAGGCGAGGACTGCTGTGAGCCGATGGCTAATTCTGATCGGAATGGACGAAGATCGGGCCGGCTGGCCTGAGAGTCACCTGATGTAACAATTCCCCAAGCAGACCTCGGGTCTGCAAAAGAGGCAGCTGCGCGCACTGTATTTCCCGTGTTACACGGATCAATATGATCAAGTGGCATCGTAGATTGCCGAGAGAGGGGGGGTTGCTTCAAACTCGACTGCACAGCGTCCTGGTTCTGTATCAATGCTGGACTCGACGCCGTTGCAGCAGAAAGCTGCGTCGAGCGCAAACGTTGGCGGGAACCTAAGCGTCCTAGTGACTGGATGTGGGAGTATGTACGGTCATGGAGGTGACCCCGATGCAACAACCACTTGGGGATTATATGACGGTTACGATCCAACGCGACCTCTGGCAACTCTGCTTCTTCGAATGTCATCCCCGATTCAATATCCTCCAAAGGTGCGTTGCCGAATGAGTAGTCAGGCTCGCTGATGGCCCTCTGTACTACAGAGCCAGAAAAGTGAGATACACCGACAGGAAACGAGGCAGATGGCTGTGGACTAGGGGGTGTTGTAGAGCCCTTGAAGACACGACGGTACGTCACTAACATGACTCCCAGGTATCGAGGGATGAAGTCGAGAAGGGGAGGGGCTTCTCGCTCGACCGCTTCATAGAATTGATTCTCTCGTGAAACAAGAGGCTGTGGGTGAATGATATTAGCTACACGTCATCACATCCACGCATATACTGACCTTGCACACAGCTCTTTTGGTAAATTTATAGATCGCACTGTGACCACCAACTTGATTGCGGAAGGGGCGCAAAGGAATGTGGGGAAGACTTTCCTCGGAATCACCATATACCATATTCAAGGATTCCGCGTTCCAGAGGTCGGGGCCATAAAGATTAGCATCATCCTCCGACTTGTTGGGCAGAAAAGCTCGGATCTCCTCTCCTTTGTTAGCCGGATCAATCGATGGAAACTGGACCTGGGAATACGAAAATGGGTGTTCCGAGGTTCCGGATGTAGTAGAGATATCCGACGTCATTGATGAGGTCTCCCAAGTAGACTCGTCGTCGGTGGACCACGACAATGAGCGAGTAGGTGATGGAAGCATAGTGGGAGGCGACACAATGGGAGATGCATGCGGAGAAATATGTGTAGGAGTGGGTGACCGAGAATGGGACCGATTGAAGTTGGCGAGTGCTGCGCTTGGTTCTGGTAAGTGGGGATCGTCGGTGGTGACAGGGTCTATGGCAGGAGCGTACAGCGCCAAGGGAGGTATGCGATCAGTGGGTGAGCGGGAGGGGGAAGGAGAAGGAGAAGGGGGATAAGCTCGAGAGTGGGGTCGGATGCATGGGGATTGAGGGACATAAGGCTCAGGGGAGGTAGGCTGGGGATCGATGATGGATATATCTGATGCTCGCCGTCTGCGCCTGCCACGAACAATTGTGTCCTGACGGGAAACGTCTTTGCGCCAATGAGATGGATCGGAAAGAGGTGGGTCGCGTGTGAGAGAGACCCTCCTAGATCGTGAGTTGATACTTTCGCGAGCTCTAATATTTTCCAAAGCGGTTGAGCTTCGTTCTCTTCGAAGAGCAGCAGTTTCCGGATCAGGCCAGTCGGTTCGCTTGACAAATTCATATCTGGCCTCTTCAACGCCGTCGTTTAGGTGTGAGGTCGTAAAGCGACGCTTGGCCAGCGCCGTCTCAAACTTTGGAGGTCTCTCCTCAGACTCTTTGAAGAGCTGGAGGGATTCAGCGACCTTTCGGCCAATACCGGCTGTTTGGAGGAGCGGGGATGGACAATGCCCCGACGAAGAGGAAGAGGAGCTGGCTGATAAGCGGCGCGGAGTGTGGTGGTGCTTGGGGTGCGGATGCGGGGTACGGGAGGATGTCTGGTCGCGGGATCTGTGAGGGATGTCATGGAGAGGGGTTTGGCCGCGGGGAGAGGAGGGGGCGGTGGTATCTGGGGAGGGAGGGAGGCGAAATGTGAGAGGGTGATGAGCCGGGGTTGGTGCTGGGAGGGGCCGGATGGGGATCATCATGGTCGTCGCTGAACGGGATGTAATAAATTTCAGTTACGATGCCGCGAGACACGTGCTCCGAGATTTGATAGTCTGATGACTCAGCAGCACCATTCGACATCGCCTGCGAGCATTGTAAGTACAGCGTCGCGGTTAGCAACGACGTCGACACGCTTGGACATTGTTCAAGTCAGACGCTCACCTCGTTAGCAGCCAAGGAAGCAACATCACACTCTCTGACGTACGGACCTTTTCTATAGTGCCACGCGGTGCCACGGGTCCTCGCGCACGTTTGTCCTCGCTACCACTCACGGTTGCACAACCTTTACCTCCGTTGCATTGCCTTCGCCATCGCCATTCTCGACACCCAATCATCATCTGCAACATGCACACATTCCCTCTCGTAAACATTCATTTCTGTTTCATCACTATCTTACTGGCACGCCATTTTCGGCAACGTGCTTCGACTTTCCATCTCTCCTGCCAGCGTGCCATTCCATTCGCCATTTCCCGGAGTGAATACTTCTCTCCGCAGCGATTCAAGCTAAGCTCCGTGTCTTTCAAATTGACGGGTGCTCGACGGAACTCTAATTCTTTCTCACGTCTCAGATTGCCGCTGCTACCTCCGGTTGTAAATATCTTTTGTGGGTTGTGGGTTCGTCTTCATTTGACTTGGGAAGGGCCGACTGAGACAGTCGGCTCCAACCTTGCTTGCATTCAAATATGTTGGTGATAGAACGAGTTGCTATTCCCCAACGACGCCGACAAAGGATAGCACGGACACCCTACTAGTCTAT